>JAAAKO020040963.1:0-12142 GCA_010015015.2 Bolitophila cinerea
TTGATTTATACAGGTCATCAAAGATAAAATAGGTAACAATAATATAAGTGGTCCAACTATTTTGCGGTCGGGTTGTAATTGTAAGGCAATCAGAAAAAATCCCAAAAAACCCTTCATTAAAACAACAAAAAAATACAGACAGCTTAAAATGTAATCATTGTGGTCGGCAAATTTAAGAGTATTTTATTAAAAAATAATTTTCCTTAATTTACGCACTCCAACTGTTAAACTAGACGTTTTTTCCCAAAATTGGGGTGGTCTTCGATCAAAACCGTAAAATTTGCCAAAGGTAGCAAAATTTTCCACCAAAAAAACTTTCAACTTTGAGACCAAGCCGCACGCATTTTATATAAATAAACGCACATCGCGTTTAAAAGTCCGCTGGAGGCATCGGCCGCAGACCTCTGCAAAACTCAGTTTTCGGTCCTTTCTTCGGTTCCGTAACGGATTTCCACAAAACCAAAAATGATCACACTAGCCAACGTTAAATACCATCTATACACACAAACAACCTCCCGCAATCCACCTATTTAAGAACATATAAAAATGTTTATTTTTCAAAATGTATACTCCTAACATTTTTTTTTGGAAAATTTTCAGTAATAAAAATGGCAGTAACCATTTGGAAACCATTTCGAACACCCAGTACTGGTCCCGACCATCTTTCCACAAAACTACTTTCAATACCAATCAAACGCCTTCATCCTCGTCGTGCTAGGCGGAGATACAACGCCCAAAGTAAAACTATTTTTGAAATTTAATACCAAAACTCGCTTCTGGTATTTCCGGTATACATCGCACGCACTTCCGGTTTTCTGCATTGGCATCGCAGTAACTGTACGCAACCTGTAAACCATCCTATATGTGTGCGACACACAAAACCGAAGTTATAGCTTTTATAAAAAAATAGGCATCTGGCAAAAGAACTAACAACCACTTACAACTCACCACGAGACATTAGGATCCATTTTCTAAAACACACCGTCTCCCCTAAACGAGGCTTCCCACCAGCCCCGCTCTACCCTATATAACCTGAGTTGAGTAGCCCCCTATCCACATACGAAGTGTCAAAAAATATGACCTCAGGTGTACACAGTACATACATAAATAAAAATAGTATATAATATAAACAAATACAAGATGTAAATGGCGAACTTGTGCTGAAGTATAATAATAAAGAGAATCAAGTGCCTGCGAGACTCAATGATGGTTGAGCACGTCGACGCTCCGCTCTCTTTTCTCTCTGGCCTTTACACCATACAAAATCAAACATATCAAAATGTGGCATACATGACATTCTCAAAAGCACCCATTCTCGCTCCCACCCACACGCGATTGCTCTGCTCAGAGAAATATGCAGACACTTCTCGCAGCTCCTGTCTGGAGTGCTGATATTCTCGCGAACAAGGCGAGAAGGGAACTCACACTTCGTCTAACATTTATTATCATAAAACATCCTATAAAAACGCGATATATTGAATTGCAGTTTGGCTGTGTAATAGCGATTTATATACAGATAAAATCTCTTAAATGTATATAGTATAACAAATTATTGAAGAATAAAACTCCATATTCACGATGATCAACCACATGCGGAGCTGTCTCCTGCTGGGATAATTGTATCAATATTCCTTAACAAACCACAAACCAAATAACTTGATAACACCAAAAAAAGTTTCCTCACGCTACGATTAAACGGACTCTTAAAAGTACCAGTTACTACTGTTTTTCTGCCAGTTGGTGACAGTTGCCATGTAATCATCTAAACAGTTGACGACAGTTGGCAACAGTTGTCTTAACTGTCGCTACCAAAACGTAGCCGTTTGTTTGTTGAATTTCCTCAGTTGCGAACTGATACTTTGGCAACTGATATTGATAACAGTTCAGCGCTCTCTTTTTGGCATATGATCCACAAATATCCCCAAATGTCTTCAGATTACTATCAAATTATTTTTTACTGAATAGAAATCTATAAATAATAAATAATTACCACTTCAACTTTTTTTTGTTTGGTCAGAAAGTTTTTTTACAGGATCTCTCAAAATAATACCAAATAAATATCATTAAAAACTTTACGGATTTAGGAGAAACTGTATTTAAAGGCTCTTTCTTTCCCCAAATGGCTAACGACAACTTAAAATATGTTTTTTTTGAATAGATAATAATCACATAATTAAAAAAACCCACCTCAACTTGATAAGATATATTCAGCAAGAATCTGGAAAAAAAATCCAGCTTGAAAAAACAGTCAGCGAGCATCCAAAGCCTCCTATTTTTGAGGCCTTGATTATAAATTTAAAAGTCTTTCCATACCTTCTATAGAAAAACCACAAAGAAATAGATAGATATGCTTACGGACACCATTAAACCAACCCGTGGAGAAATCAAATAGTAGTCCCCAAAAATAACTGATAGATCAAATCATAGGGTCTGATTTGGACCTAATGTATTCATTATTTGGATGATCCAATTGTAGCAGTGGATTCAGCTACAGGAATTCAATAAAACAGGGATAAAATGTCTGCCATTCTGAAATCGATCAAAGAAGATCGGACATATCTATAGGTATGTGGGTAGTATAGTATCTATATCTGTCATTTTTCGTCAATCCCAATTTCTGAACTCCAGATAAATTAGGAGGCAGCACTGTCTTAGCTATAATACTACTCTAAATCGTTTATTGTCCCAACGGTCTTTTACAGGAAGATAATGTATCTAACCACGGGGAGGGAATTTTTGGCTGATATCACGGTTAAAAAATAGGGCCTTATTTTCAAAATCATCAAGTCATCAGCTAACATGCATCCTTGCGCTGGCTTTAATATCTTAAAGATCCAAATGGCCTGCATTATGCATTTAGGTCACTGTTCCTAAACTGAATATTTGTGCGATTATTGTTATTATTTTAAATATTATTTTTTGACTGACTGACAAATTTACATGATTACTTAATTACACGAACTGCTACTAAACTGCTACTTTCAACAGTTGGGTCTCAGTTAAATAATGACAGTTAACTGTTTGAGACCAACTGTCGAAAGTAGCAGTCCGTGTAATCGTAGCATTATGGTGAATTGTCATATGTTTTATTATATGTTGCGGGGATTAAAATTGTTTTTGTTTACAAAATTTTAAACATGGAGGATGCGTTGTTAGGAACACATGTGCGTGTGTATGCGCGCCAAATTGCAATCTCGAATTACGAAATTTCTTATACAGATTTTACGGCGCTATTTAGGAGCACATTTCTAGTTTTTATAGCACCATAAGCTGCAATGGTTTTGTCCATTTGTTTTTTTAAGATCATTGTGAAAATGTAAGATGCAACATATGCTTTAATACTTGATGTGCGCATTTTGTTTACTGTAAAGTTAAGGACGTTCCAAGGTGTAACAAGGTTTAACATTTCTCGTATATTATTTTCGTTTTTAAATTTATTATTATGCGGTAACCACGATATTAATGGATTTATCCAGAGAGTAAAATTAATCAAATTATAACTCAAACTTGGACGGATTGGCGGAGTCAAGAGCGATGTAATTAGCAGGGCTTTTGTTAAAACGTTCCAATGAAATTATAGCTGTGGGCGCCCAAAAACACCAGCGCAATTATTTTGATACGTACCTAATGGGAATTGAGGCTATTCTGGTGGTGTAGACTGAACAGTACAGTTTACATCATTAATTATTATACTTACATTGTATATTATAAATGTCTACTTCCGCGTGTCAGTGATTGATGTATTATATGTTATTAGTAACTGCGATTACTTCAACAATTTAACTTTTGTTTGCAAAGTAAAAGGACGTGCGACTTTTGGTTTGTTTCATCTTACCTGAAGTGGAGGAAGTTTTGTAAGTATATCAAATTGTGTGCTTTTGTACGCTATTATCGTCATATTTGATGTTTGGTAACCTATACAAATGACGAGTATGGTCGAAAAACGTTATAGGATACCATAGTTGATTTTAAGATGATTGAAGTTAAACTTTTTGATGAAATTGTATTTTATTAAGATTTTGATTTTTGTAATTTTTATTTATACAAACATATTTTTAAAAAGATTAAATTAATGTTAAAATGCAAAATATAATAAGGAACGGGGCGCAGATCGTAAAAAACTAAAAAGTAGGTATTAGTAATTATCAAATATATTATCCTGGCTCTTTGCTTGTTTTTTGGTTTATTACTAAAAAAATCGGAAATCCAAAAAACCTGAATCTCAAAATAAATCTCGAATCTTATAATAAATCTGGAATTTTCAATCCAAGAAACCTTTTTTTGCCTTTATAAAAGCTAAGTATGACCTTTCGCAGCTAAATATTTCAGGAACAAGACTTTTAATCTAGGTTTCGCAAATTTTTTGTTGGGATTCAGTTAAAAGGCGCTTTTTTGATGAGTTTATACCGGTGTCTCTCGATTGGCCAAAATCCGATTGGCCAATTACCGATTAACAGAATACGCAAACCCCAGGAATTCAGATTTACTCAGTCGGTATTGTAGTACAGTCAATCGTACAGTTATTGGTATGTAATTCGGCTAATCGTGATTTGGCCAATCGTGATTTGGCCAATTGTGATTTAGCCAATCGTGATTCGGCCAGTCGTGATTCGGCCAGTCGTGATTCGGCCAATCGTGATTCGGCCAATCGTAGTACATTCGGAAACAAGATTTTTTTTTTACGCTTTTAAATAATTATAAAATATGTTTGTAATAATGTATTTTATTTTTTTATTTCAGCAAGGTCAGATAGATGTCTCAAACTAAATAACAAAGAAATGTCGTAATATAAACATACAGCTTTCCGTTTAGGACTCGGTGGGATTCGGATGAAACTTCGTTTAAAGAAGGAAGATGGAGAAGAAAAGTAGAAGGACCATTATTATTCCAATCAGGCTTTTTGACATATGGCTTGTGAGATTGGGATTGAGGGACCCTTCCTAAAAATATATTTAAGGAGAAAGTCATATATTTTTAAAAAGGTTTCCTTGTCTAGAAATTTTAATAAGGAGGTACCCCTTTTGAAAAAAAAACGGTTTTAATTGTGATTGTGTGTAAATGGTATTTAGCGACCGTTGAGGAAAAGCAGAGAAAAACACAGAAAACTGAGTTTTGCAGAGGTCTTCGGCACAGCCCCTTAGGGAAGGTGTCGCTCTAAAAGTTTCAACTTTTTGGAACATTTTTACTCGCTTTAGCAAAATCTCTCGAAATTTACTGTTTTGTTTTAAGGACACCCCTACTTTGGGGCAAACGTCCAGTTTAACAGTTGCAGTACGTAAACAATATAAACGGATATGCGAGATATTACGTCGTTTTCTAGGTATTGAATTTGGCTACGCATTTAGAGGGTTTCCCCAACCTGATAATGTACTATCAAAACACCACCCCAGATGACATGATCAACATGACCATTCTCGACGAACTTTGTGGACAACGTTACCTAACTCCCTGCAACTACCTGGATTACCCCATACAAATCGGCACTGCAGTGTAGGGGTGTGGAGTCGGAGTCGGTGGAGTTGTTAATTTTTTGGTATGAGTCGGAGTCGGAATCGGAGTCGTTTAATTTGTGCCGACTCCGACTTTAACAATTTTTAATAATACAATTCTTGCAAAATCATATATGCTCTAAAATGTGAATTTTTAAATCGGATTTAAGTGTATCAATTAAATTTGTTTAATTAAAATTATATTGTTCATAATAATATTTTTTGTATTAAAATAAAAGATATATATATTTAAAAGTGTTTTTTTTCTGAGTCGAAGTGGAGTTGTAGTCAGAGTCTGATTCGTTTTAAAAAATATATATATATGTCCTTTGTCGGAGTCGGAGTACATACAATTATGTAACGACTCTACAGCCCTAATTAAAACTATGTGAAAGTTACATGGCAGACACGTCGGGCGACGGGACGGGCGAAGCAATCCTAGGATATATAAGTATATATTTATTTTAACGCACCATTTTTAATATAATGATCAATTGAAAGCAATTGAATCGAAAATATCAAAAAGGATGAAGATAAATGCCGCAGTGCTCACAGCAGCGCACCATTACTTATTTTACAAATATAGAACCCAGTAATTGTTTTTTAATTAATCATATTTGCCACAGCATACATACAAAATAAATAAATAAATTATCTTTAAATACGTTAAATTTATTGTTTATTTTTCATCAAAAAAAAAAAATTGGTGTACATCGAATCAAAGTCTACGGTCACACTGGCGATTGACAAATCCTTAAATATGATTAGCTGAAAAATGTAGATATTGGTTTTCAACATATCGCGAACTACGTGGATTCGCAGTAGTCCTTAGCAAGTCTGATAAAAGGAAAGCCTTACAGTTTTAGGTTTATATTCTTACTTGTTGACTTATGCAACTCAACTCAACATCTATAGTAAGCACTGGAACATTATGTCTCCACAAAATAGGCCACAAAGTCGAATATGTCTCCCCTATCTTCGCCCTCTCCAAAAAATGCCGAAAGTGTATATTGCACTTAAGGAATAGGAGCGGAGCCGACGTTGGGAGCGACCACCATCTAATGGTGGCATCTCTTTGGTTGCAAACTGCAGCTGTCGTACAAAGACAAAATTGATTACTTAACTCTCTCTAGACGATGCTAGGCTAATAATGAGGTCAAACAAAGGTTTTGCGGGAAATTGCAGACTAGAGTAGGACTGGTATACAGCAATCAAACACTGTCCAAAAGTCCGTGAAGCATATATGATGCTTTCCGAGATAAGGTCGTTGGAATACGGCAAACCGCAAATCCAACACAATGATCCCGGAAAATATGCCACTGGTAACCCATTGTCCATAAATGCTAAAACAGCTATATCGATGGAGAGAGCACTTTAAGAAACTGCTCAACAGTGATGAGCTAGCGAATAATATTCATTCGGTGGCTCAACCACTGAGCTGTTTCATCCTTGCCTGTATCCAAAGGCCCCTAGTCGAGCTGAAGTTACTGCTGCAATAGTCAAAATCTTCAATATTCTGCAAGCCTTGTTGACTGTTAATGGTAGCACAGATATTATTTTCGATTCTTATCGTAATCGGGCGCTCCACTCAGATCTTAAAACGTACGAAGCTCTTACTGTTCAACTCCAATGTGAAATCGTTTTTTTTGTAAGGTTGCCAGACCTCTACCCTGACCGGGAAATTTCAAGCTTTTGTCAAGCTTTTGCTTGAGACGGATGGCCGGAGGTGGTCTCCAACATGTTCTATGGAGACGATCCCCATAGTATCAATGCAAGTTAGAAAAAGGAAGTGGAATTAGATCGGTAACACTTTGCAGCGTGGTTTGAACAACATTGCAGCTCAAGCTCTGTACCCTATGTCCCCTTAGGAATAAAAAGGACCTAATATATAAGCGTATAGCTTATATAAGAAGACTTATGTTCCCGCGTTGTCCGTCCGTCAACTAGTATCAGGTTACTTACTAAAGAACTGAGATTTGGAACACAGCTTAATTCAAAAGAAAAAGAAAATTTGCTACCTGGATTTTTTTCTAAGCCAGATTTTCCCGGAGCAAAAACTTTTTGTACATATTTTCTTATAACTATCCCAAATGACCTAGGACGACATCCAAATTATTTTTAGTAGTTAGTAATTAATAAATACTAAGAAATAGCCTGAAAAATATTTTAGTGTGCCCAAAATATATATTTTTATAATAAATTTTAATATGTAGATTAAAATTATTTTCGACAATCAATTCTAATGCGGGATAACATTTACATGAATTCACCGGAAACCAGCTACGATATAATGTAAAAAAAAGATCGAGATTTCACGAATTGAAAAAAAAACTCCGGATTCGCGTAACTTTAAATTCCCGTCAGGAAATTCTCGAAATTCAACTCTAACCGTGAGTATGAAAGTGTTTGTGACTCTTCTTTTGTTTATTTTATAGACAATATTCATTATATCCTAATTTTCGAAAAAAAAAACAATTTAAATATCTTAAAGAAACATCGAAATATATATTTTTAAAATACATATGAAAGGTATAAATATTAATTGCTCAAGGAAATTACAAAAAAGCTACTTCAGTTACTATCCATTAAACGTTATCCGACAAAATTCTACAAAAGCTTATATAGTTTATATACATATATAGTAGCATGTGTTATATGCGGACTGTAGCAAAAAAGCAAAAGGGCAATAAATCCTCAGAATTCTCGTTTCGCCTCAACACGCGCGGGCTCGAGAGTATATTAAACGGAACAAACATTTACTGCAGATACAAAGCTAGATTCTAAATTGCATTTGAAAAAGGGTAAAAATCCAGATTTTAGAAAAACAAAGAAAACACCTGCTGATGGGAGAACAGACAAACGGACACAAATAATGCGGTAATGTATATTTTAGCTGTATATAGCTATAATATCTAATGCCTGTAGCTATACATGATATACAACCCTTAAATCTATGATTTGATTTGGATGCTACATAATATATTATGTATACTTGGTGTAAAGCATACTTGCTAATATATAGGAAATATAAGATATGTGTTGATTTTATTAAGTTTTTATTTTTAATGTTTAAGAAATAAAAAATGAATACAAAATTAGGCGATTCTAAATAATAACACATCGATTCCTTCAAACCACACCAAAAACTCGATACTACTCACCGCCTCAAAAAGGAGTAAGAGATGTTAGTATTACTTTATATTTTTCTCACACAATACCATAAAATGGGGGTTTGGTATGGCCAAAATTTATTGAAGAAAATTAGAAAATTGTTTTAATGGCAATATAGATTAAGAGACTTGATATTGTCGTGATCGATATGATCAAATTCGATATGTTCGTACTCCAGGGGACCCAAGTTTGAGCTCGAGTATTGGCCTGAATTTTTTCAAAAAGATGTTTAATGTGTTATTGTTGATCTATGTTTACTGTTCTCCTCTGAGACATCACCCGAGGAGCGAGGAGGAAATCAAATGTGGTCTATTATATGGTCTAGAGTAAGAATAAAATAGGTAAATCTCTACATGAGTCATAATATCTCTGGAATAATAAACGCCCCGACCAACACTACTTAAATGCCAAAAAATTATAGTGAACAACAATTTTGTAAAAAATCATTTCATCCTTTTATCTTGTTTTTTTTTTTCTTTTAAAAATTATTATTTATATATTACAATATGGGAGTATTGCCCAAAAAATGTTGTTATTTAAAGAGATCAGGTAGAACCTAACCGAATCCGGAAAATATCTATGGGTTTTACAGCTCTGACTGTAAAACGGTCCATTTTCGAAAATTATATTTACCGCAGTCAAATTTACCAGTTTTTGGATAATTTAACTGACTACATTTCGAGAATAAACTGTTTTCATCAGTATATTTGACCAGTTTTTGATTGTAAAATAAGCCAGTATTCGATTGTGAATTTTACCAGTTAGTAAAATTAGTTAAACTTCCACTTAGCGGTAGTGCCAAAAGAGGGGGGATCAAAATGGCTGGTCTTTATCTATATGTCTTTTTGAACTTAACATTTTTAACACACTTCACCCAAAAATCATTTAAAAGTGTGAAAAAATATCTAAAATACTGTTTAAAAGACTGTCTAAAAGACTATCTAAAATACTTTCTAAAAGACTATCTAAAAGACTGTCTAAAAATACTGTCTTCAAAGTTTTAACGTCTTGGTATAAAAAACGTTATAACGTCTGTTTAAAAGGCTAACTAAAGGCTGTCTAAAGATTGTCTAAAAGAATGTCTAAAGAATTTCAAGCAAATCACTTGGAATTATCATGTACCCTGTATTATAAATTATTACTAATATTTAAAATATTTTGTATATTTAATATTAAAAAATGTATTTCTAATATTAGGGAATAAATTTTATATATTTTCAGTATTCTTTAATATATTAAGAGAATTCTTTATATTTTCATAAATAAATATTTTAAATAGATTTTATATTTTTAAATATTGTCGATAATGATAATTAATATTTCAAATTCTAGGTATTTGCAAGTAATAATACCGTATTCTTAAATATTCGCGTATTATTATGCATATTCCTTGATATTTTGAGTATTCGAAAATATTTTACGAATATTATAAGTGAAATTATCGAGCTCGTTATTTGAACCTACAAAAAGAGAGGAAAAAAAAAAATTAAAAAATATATACTCAAATTTAATATAAACAAATCGAAATAAACGTTACCTTTACTTCTGTCGATTAATAAAAATATGATTATTTGGGAATCGATGTTTAGAACCAACCGAAAACAATGAATAATTTTAATTTTAGATTGAGCTTCGTAAAAATAAAAAAATAAAAAATTAGCTGAACGCATAAAAATAAGTAATTCAAATTTCCCCGACCGAAAACCACCCATCCATCACCCACCCAAACAGCTTGTAACAAATATAGGCTCATTTATATAAATTCGTAACATTAATTAGATAAGATAATTAGATACAAATATGTTCGAGTGCATATTTAGATAAGAATACGTTTTTGTTTATTATAGTATAATTTTCCCCCAAAATACAGTAAACAAATATTTTTTTGTATTTATTTTTCTTGGAGTTTAATTGAAATCCAGAAAATAAATACATACATTTTGTTAATTACAGTTAAATTATAATTAAAATTACTTCGACTTTTTAACTGAATTATCATATTCCTTTTCCTTCTTTGTACAACGCTTTTATAAGTATGAGAAATGACAAAAATCGCATTATAAACAAAGTCTAAACAGATTTATATATTTCCTATCATCGCGTATACAAAACAAAACAATATATAAAATTCAAAAGTTTTACACTTATAATCCTAATATACATTTTAGCTTTTATTGCAAATGAAAAAACATACCTTTTCTGGAACAACTACCACAAAAACCAGTCGCTGATCTTTCAGTGCGCGGGATTACAAAAAGTTTTCTTTTAATCTGTATCCACATCCATTTGAAAAATGCGTACGCGGTCGTAGTATTCACGTTATTTGAGCTATACAATTTATCGAAGATTATTTATATATAAATTCCCATTCACATATTTTTGAGCAATACAATCAGCCTAAACAACATTTTGGTTTCGATTAAATTTCCCGCACGTTCACCCACGCACTGGACACGTTCAAAATATCGCACTTCTCACTCACTCTCCTTCTCTCTTATACTTAAATGTTACAAAATACTTTTGGACCGAGGGGATGAAATATCTGAGGACATATACCCAACGGGGACGTTTTGTCACTGTGAATGCCGCGCACAGACTGGCAGAATAAAATATATATGCAGTTGGTATAATGTGTCGAATGGAAAAACACCGCGAGAGTGAAATGCTCTGGAAAGTCGTAAGCCGGTGTCCAGTGTCGTCTCGGTAGCAGGACCAGCGTTGAACTGAAAATGAAATGAAAACTCAGCGCAAAAGTCGTACGCGTTTGTCGGATTGGGAAAATTGAGCATGTTTACAAAGAGAGCCATACCATTTAACAGGTGCTCACAGAGCGCAGAGAGCCTGAACCGATTTTAATTTGTTTCTCCCCAAAAATGTAGAGAGAAAATATCAAAGATGAGCAACATATGTTGTCTGGAACGAATCATTAAATACTTATAATAATTCTTTTTCTTGCGATATCAATCTCCACATTTATTACTTTATTTTGCTTGTTTTGACGTTTCTTAATAGTTCATACCGAGTTTCAAAATTCCGTGTTTGCAAATAATACAGCAACTATTTTCTCAAAATATAAGTTTTTAAAAAACCTCTTGGGTAAAATGTGAACTACCCCCATCAAGGAGATTTCCCTCCAATACCAAAAATCACTACGATAGTTGTCATAAAATATCCATTTTAGTCTAAATTTAGTTTTTTATGTATGCGGTGAGAGGAGATAAGAACAATTTTGTATCAAAAATAAAATAATAAAAATGGGTCGATCCCAGATAACTATCCGCCATCCCTTTATTTGCCATTCACAGTGGTTATCACACCACATTCAAAAGATTTTAAGTCAACACTTTGTGTTTAATCTTTTGCACAAAAAAACCGATACGATTATAATATGTGTAATATTTATTTAACGTATTGGAGTACAATGTTAGAATGTAGAAAAAGAAGTTCAATGAGGTCGCGAGGTTGTCTTTGTGTTGGTACAA
>JAAAKO020040974.1:0-12141 GCA_010015015.2 Bolitophila cinerea
ATAAAATTACACGATATCATTGTATTTATAAATTGTTATATATATATATATATATATATATATATTTTTATTTTTTTTATTTATTTTTTCATTCATTCATTTTTGATTATGTACCTTTTAATTTTTGCACTATCACATGTTTTCTGTTCTTCCTTCGCTTATCTTTCGCGATTAGGATTTTCGAGATCTATGTTTTTGGTCATTGTGGTGACCAAACGAGCTTTACGAGAATAATTACGGTTTAAAAAAGATAAAAAGTGACCTGGTATTTCTGATACTTTATGTTGAAATATATTGAGAAAAATTGCATTTTATCGATTTGCGCACGTAATGCGTACGTATTGCGACTGACAATGTCGAACGCCCTCGATTGCGTATCATTTCATGGTTGGATAAAAAGTTTTCTTATATTTTCTGATATTTTATGCGAAATTCTATGAAAAAATACCATTTTATCGATTTGCGCACGTGATGCGTACGTATTGCGTATGACGATCAATATATTCAGATTATATATAAATTAACCTTAAAACATACACACACAGATCATGTGTTTTATGTGTCAGCTATCAAATATGAAATATATATGCCTTTGCTGCGATACAGAACTAAAAGATTTCGATTATATACTGCCAATACTTTGCTGCGACTGCCCTTTTCCAAGATACTCTACTTCTCGACGTCACTGAGGAGGCTCTTCTGTACAGGTACGAATGATCCTGACAACGGTCATGTCTTCTGATACTGTTGACCGAATCTTTGTCTTGGTGAGCTTTTCATATATAAACGAATTTGGTAAAACTATCTAATCCACCGATGATGATGATGATGATGATGATGAGGGGATGTGAACCGTCTCACAGAGACTAGTCTAACATAGCAAGTGTAAGCTATGTTATCAGAAGGATACATTGGGCTATAACCCGTTTCTTCGAGACGGTCGCAATCCGGGAATCTACCAGATTTCTTAGTGAACACTGCGATATTCACAATAAGGAGGCGGTGGAGTTCATCACGGGAAATGGGAGCGAAACTTTCCTGTGAAAAGAATTTCATTACCAGTCTTAGCTAAAACATCTGCTCATTTCCTGGATTACATGATTGACCAGGGACCCACATCAAGCAAGGTCTAATGATCGCTCAATAATCCACCGATGGTCTTAGCAAGACACAGAAGAGATTCCAGCAGGGAAAAAAGCAGAGGAATAAGTTATTGCAGACAGCTACCGATAGATGGTCCGGGCGGTAGCTTTGAGACATATAAAACTGAATACAGCCAAACAACCAGGTGTACAAAGTACAGGGTTTGGTAAATCCTTCCAAACAAAAGGTGACAAAACCACCAAATAGGCACACATTTCTCCGGACTCAAGCGCCAGTGCGGTCAAACACGAACGTCCGGCTGGGTCCAGAAAAATACAAAACCTGACGAAGATGTCAGGCAATCCTGACCGACGGATCTATGTATATAGTATTGATTGTACAGTAGCATCCTTCAGAGGGTCCCAAGGATCACTGCGGATCACCTCTGGAGTTCGTGCAGCCCAACAACAGAAGGAGTCTGTCGGCACTGACCGCAGTGCGGCTGATTGAAATAGCTGAGCTCCAGAATTTCAGCAGGGATATTTCTATGATTCATGCAGTAATACGGAGACAGAGTCTGATGGTAGGATGGTGCTTACCTGAAAATTATCGAAGTGGACATGAGATAAGTCTGTGGGAGTGTTAATTCTGAGAAAGTACCTTAAAGAAGATAAAAAAACCTTTTTGAAACTGCGATGGATCAGAAGAGATAATGTAGCGGGTGGAATCAAACGAAGTGGGTGACTAAGAAGTGGGCCGCATCGGGGATATTCTTAGGGATTCGATTAAATGATACGCGTCTGCTAAAAGCCTGTCGAGATGAACAACGTCTGGGATCTTCTAAGTCATTCGAATGACTGACACGTATCGACTGAAGGACTGATGACTGCGGATCGAGATGAATATTAGTGCAAGCTAAGGTTTTCTTCAAACCCTATATGGATCAATGTACAAGCGAATCAATCGACAGAATCCTCAATGGGGGTTGAGGATCAGGCTGACGATGAATTGTGGTTCAGGTTACAATCCCGCCTACTGTTGATTCTGATGCATATAGTGGTCAAGTGGCTCTCTTCATGATGTAGAGCTCTGGAGGTCATCGACATTGTAGACTGCGGCGAAGATATAATCGGCTGACCAAAAAAAAAACTCTTCGAAAGCGGACCGACAAATTGGAGGAGTAGGTACTATAAATCGATGACAGGCTTTGTCCATCTATAAGCTCTTCTCAAAGCAACCCCTGCCACATTGCCAAGCAGTTTTTTTTTGTTAAAATTTGAATTTTGTTTTTTTATATTTTTTGACTTGAGATTATAAAGTTTTGAGATTATCGGTTCCAACATATTTTTCGGAGCTGTGGTTCGGTTCTCTTAAAACTCCTGTCTCAGTTCCGCATCCGATTCTATAGTAAATCTCATTCGCTTTTTATTATATGCCAAGTTGTGGCCAGAGTAAATTGGCAATTCATTTTCTTCGATAAAAATGGCGTCAGCAGCAGCTGCCAGAGAAAGAAAATGACGCGCAACTCAGGTGAAATGTTCGAGCTGAAGTGGGTCACAATAGCACACGGAAATTGTTATTTGCACGCCCGCTGTTTCCACCTACATACTTTTTCCGCAAACTTTTCTGGGAAACTTTTGCTCAATATATTTTATACATATATACTTATGTATATTGACGCAATTTGCCCATTTCAGACAGTTTTAGTTTACAGTTGAAGTTTCGATGCGCATTAAATAAAATATCTTTCAAAAAGCTGCCTCCGGGCTGCGGGCGATGTAAGTGATGGAAGCTTTATATATTCTTTGAATACATTTAACGAGTATACATACAATATATATATATATATATGAATATATGACTAAAGCAACCTAAGGAGCCTAGGCTCGAGTATTAACAAAAGCCAGAGATCCACTTAGAATAGACGATATCCGTTTAAAAGCTTTATGATTATATTTTGTTTCTATTAAAAAGTTTTTTAATTATATAAAACAAACTTTCCAGTTTTTTTATTATTTTTTTTTTTTTATTTATTTTTTTTTACTATTTTTTTTTGAAATGACGAAATCAGGAGACGACGTCTACCTCGACATGGAGCCACGACATGACGCCGCGCCGAACTTGCTTTAGCATTAATAAATAACTGAACAGGTGTGGTAAGTTCAAAAGCATATATCCAAACCGGGTGTCGGAGTAGTTTTCATGGCACTCAAAATACCGATTCAATCCATCCGTTGAAACTTTTAAACGAGTTAGCCATACGCCACAATTCTATGGAAGCATATAGGTAGCTAATGGTCTTACCATGAGTATCTGGCCAAATACGTCAGCACCCAGCAGCAGCTCAACCTTGTGTGGTCACCGGAAAGGAGAGTCAGCTAGATTCAGACCTTTCAAGTGTGATGTACAAGTTTTTAATATAGTCTATGGGATAATTTTAAAAACGGACGCATTTTTTGAGAGTTTCGTATGAAGTCTTGTAGATTCAGATACATTGTGACCGCCTCGGCTAATCATATAAGTCGGGTAATCGTATTTTTGGCCAATCGTATTATTAAGCTAATGGTGAGTTGGGAAATCATATTATAAGATTATTCACTTTTCGGCTATTCGTAATAATCGGTTAATCGGGTGTTGGCCAATCGTATTAGTAGATAATCAGTTTTAATATAATCGGAATAATCGGCTAATCGTAATAAAAGTCTAATCGTGTGTCGGCTAATCGTAGTTTTCAGCTAATCGAGTGTAGGCAGTCCGTCGTATTGTTTAAATAATCGAGAGTCAGTCAACAGTATTTTTTGGCTAATCCGAATTCGGCCAATGATTAGGCCAATTTTGATTCGTGCTATCGTGAATCGGCCAATCGTGAGTCAGCCATTGACAATCTGATGGCTAATCGTACTTATGTCGGCAGAAGAGTAATAGTCGGCTAATCAAATGTTGGCCAATTGTATTGTACGGCTTATCGTGTGTTTGACCAATGGTGTTGGCCAATCGTATTAGTAGAATAATTAGTTTTCATCTAATCGAAATAATCGGCTAATCGTAAGAAGAGGCTATTATCGTGTAGGCCAATCGTAGTTTTCAGCTAATAGAGTGTAGGCAGTCCGTCGTATTATTTGGATAATCGAGAGAAGGTCAACATTATTTTTTGGCTTATCGGAATTCGGCCAATGATTAGGCCAATCGTGATTGGGGCTATCGTGAGTCGGCCACAATGTGACGTCAATCGTACTTATGTCGTATTAGTCGGCTAATCGTTTGTTTGGCCAATCGTATTAGTCGTCTAATGGTAAGTTGGGCAATCGTATTAGAAGATAAATCAGTTTTCTGCTTATCGAAATAATCGGCTAATCGTAATAAAAAGGCTAATTGGCTTATCGGGTGTTGGCCAACAGTTTTAGTAGATAATAAGTTTTCAGCTAATTGAAATAATCGGCTAAAAAAAACTAATCTCGTGTCGGCCAATCGTAGTTTTTGGCTAATTCAATGCGGCTATCCGAAATTATCCAGAAAATTCCTCTTTTTCACGTTCATACACATTCAACGACAAAAATTGGGTATAATAAGTATATATTAACTATCGTATTATTTCGACGAACTATTTATAGACATTAAATAGTTCAACTAAATTAAATTTGTTCATGGCTAGTGAAATGTATACACAATATAACAAGTCTCGACTGTCTCTTGAGTGTTATATATAAATATATATATATATATATATATAATACATATACATCGAGTATAAAATTTGCGAACAATGCGAGTCGACGGCGCCGTTATGTAACAGCTCAGAGCCGCACTGCGGGGGAAAAATAAATAATCTTTTCGAAAACTAAATAAATGAAATGTTCTTCGAAATAGAAGCTCATTTCTGTCTCAACAAAATAGGAAAATGTATTTTGTGTTGCTGGGAAAGATTAAAATGAACATATTTTATTTAAAAAAATACATATATTTATTTGTTAACTTTTTTACAGGATTTTGGTTTTTATTTTTAAAAAGTCCTTGTAATCCTATATTTATTTTGAAAATATTTTTATATCTTTTTTTGTTTTGATAACTGGAATTATCGGTAAAAGTGTCATCAGAAAAATAATGACGAAAATGCACAACTGAGTGTGTGATTTATCCGAAAGAACATTTAGGCGAATAAACCGATTGGCAGCGGTATGCATTCATGTTAATGGCTCATTCGGCCAAATTTGGATAAACGGCCATTCTTTAAAAGGGTCATTCGGCCAAACGGTTATTCGGCCAAACTACCATTTGGCTAAATGGCTCATTCGGCCAAGTGTCAATAAGCCAAATGGCTTTCGGCTAAACTGCCATTCGGCTAAATGGCATTCATCCAAGTGGCAATCTTGGCATTCGGCCATATGGTTTCGGCTAAATTTGTAACAAATTGGACGTGATCTGAATGCACACCGTCCCTTGATAAGAACTCTCCACACGCCGGCCGTTTAACCGAAAGCCATTTGGCTAAGCGATCATTTGTCCGAATGGGCTGTTTAAACACAAGAACGTTTGGCGGAAAGACCCTTTTAGCCGAATATGGCTTACCGAGTAATTGGATACATTTAGCCGAACGACCATTTAGACGAAAACATTATTTTGGCTGAATAGCAGCCGTTTATAACATGTATTCATTTAAATAACTCCAGTATTTTCATAATACGGCCCTGGTCACATCACATTTCAAGTTGAAGAGCACCACCGGCGCCGCCGCTGTAATCCACCTGTGCGAGAATGAAAATAGCAATTTCCCATGTGTATTCTCTGGTATTTTCAGAAACGTTTGATATTGTATAGTAATGTGATACCAAATTCCGCATTCCTCATTGGTATTTACGTAGAATGTACTATACATTAAAGAGAAACTGAGTATAAATAGTATATACGTATTTCTGCATATATATATATTCATCACCGAGTGCGCGAAGTGGGTGTGTGGGTGGATTTAAAATGTGGAACAGCATCACTGAAATTATATATGTATCTATGTGAAAAGAGATGAATGAAAATCAAACTTACACACACACACACACACACTCACAGACATTTACAACCCTTAATATATACACGATTCATTCAATAATATTTTACGTTAACGTCTGACGTTCGGGTTTGTTATTTTGGGGCAGCTTTAATGGAATGCTGGTTTAATTTTAGAATGTTCGGAACGATACAGCCATAAAAAGTACGTACAAAATTGACGTTGAGATGGTCTGGCTTATATAATTAAATTAGATATATTACATGTATATAAATATAGCTATATAAATATGGGAAATATTTTTAATATGGGTTTGCTAAGGAAAAGGCAGATACCGCAGAAGTGGGATCTTTCGTTGTTCAGGAACGGTATCTAATGAAACTGTACGAGCAGACGAAACAAATGATTCTAGACAGCCTTTTGCATGGTGAGTCTGATGTTGAGGTCAGGCGTCATACCTTCACACAGTCAAAGTCTTGAATGGGACCCATACAGGTGAGACCTTTCAGTCAGCCACCCTAAGTGTGATCAGACTACAGAAATATATTACCTCCAGTTTTTTTCCATACGCAAGCGTAAAATTAACATGCCCATAGAGGGTTCTATTCCGCAACCACAAGCCAGTGTGTTTCAGCCGAGATAGGCTCAAATGGTGGGGAAGGTGAGCATGCAGGCATGCCTACCTGGCCCCAGCCCCGCACTACCAATAACTGTAAGGGCCACGGTCCATACTATACTCGACCTGTAGTTATACGGGTTTTTTCCCGAACGGTCGACTAAAAGTAGTCAGTCGTATCAGTGGTACCGGGGGTACAATAACTAAAAGCCTAAGCTCCACCTTTACTTTATTCGGCTCCGTGGGGTCGCTAAGCCCCAACAGGTGTAAAAGGGGTACAATACCTCATAAGCATACGCTCGCCAATTTCACCCGGCCTGCGGGATGTGATCAGACTACAGCTTACTTGAGTCACAAGACCAGACCAAATTGTTCACCGAAAAACCAGCGCGTTTTGTAGCAGTTGCCATATAACGAGGCATGTCAAGTGTGCAGGTGCAGGATAGTTGGCGCGAGTGGAATTACTTTTAGATGGTATGCTAGCTTCGAGGTTGATAAGGACTGAGATAGAAAAAATGTCTAACTTTGATATGTTATGAACACAAAATTCCCAAATAGACAAACAAAAATCATACAGTTGGCTTTGCGTTAAAGAATTTCTGAAAAATTAGATAACCATTTCCAACAAGGCAAAAGTTTAAAAAAAAAACGGTATCAAATGTTCTAAAGGAATTTGATAGAGACTTGAACGTTGCCAGGAAATTTGGTTCTGGTAAAAAAGTTTTCGCTTGTCCACAGAAGTCAAAGATAATCGTTGCTTTATTAGAGAAGAATCCAAGGCTATCGAATCGGAAATTGGCGGCAAGTGCAAGCGAGTATTTAGTTCACATAATCAAAGCAGTTGCGGGCCTTAAGACTTACAAAGTACAGTCAGTACCTGTTAGGAATTCCACAAAAAACCTGGAAGCACAGCGCGGAGCAAAAAAGTTGAAGTCAGTGTTATGGACGATTAAACTAATGTATTGTCAAGATTCTCCCAAATTGCCAGGTCAGGAGAGTATTATACCGCAAACGAACGAGGAAAAGTCGAGAAACAATTTGGAACAAAAGTCAAAGTTCCCCAAGAAGCTTCTCGTGTGGCAAGCGATTTGCACTTGTGGGCTCAAAAGTCAGAGTTACGTGTAGCAACTGGCACTATTAATGGTGAAATTTATGTGAAATAGTTCCTCCAGAAAAGATTGCTGCCATTTATTAGAAAACACAGAATTTCTACTTTCTTTTGGCCTGATTTAGCATCTTTTCACTACAGAAAAGTGTCCCACAAATGATGCAAAGACAATAACATTGAAATAGTGCCAAAGGAAGCCAACCCACCAAATTGTACATAGCTTCGGTCTGTTGAGAGATATTGGGCTCTGACCAAAACATAAATTAAAGGAAACAAAGAGGAAAGCCAAAGACGAGAAAAATTTCAGAAATAAATGGAATGCAGTCAGCAATAAGGTCTCAGAAGCCACCATAAAAGCGCTAATGGCAGGGTTACCGGAGAAGCTGGCAGATTTCTACAAACAAAAATTATCAAATATTTGTGTTAACTTATTTAATTAGAATTTTTATAAGTCGATAAGGGGTTTCAAAGTAAAGGCAAATTTAAAGTTAGAATTTTTTTCGATTTCTGTCCAATCAATTGTGCTTCGCAGCACAAGGCAGTACCTGTCATTTTCCAATAAGCCATGGATACTATGCTGGCTGGACTCACTGGGCAAAAATCAGGTAATACCAGATAAAATATGGAAACCGATTCACCATTTTTCACGACGATCAACCAGTTCTCATCGATACCCGTAGTTCCGATCCCATTACCTGAACAAACAACATTACCTATTGTACCAGTTATACATCACACTTGAAAGGTCTGAATCTTGCTGACCCACATTTGCGGCACCAACACAAGTTTGAACTGCTGCTGGGTGCTACCGTGTTTCGCCAGATACTCACGGACGACGATTGGTATGTTGCTCCAGGCACGCCAACCGCACAGAACATCATACCACTTGGCTGATTTGGGTCTGTGCAAATGAGCTCGACTTCGAGTGTTGTCAAAATACTGCGCTCGTCTGTGACGGTTAGGCATTTTGAGGTGGTTCCAGAAGATCAAGTACATATTTCGAGGCCTGTAAAAAGCCCTCCACCTACCAACGGCGGGCGTTTGATGTTTTTTTTTTACCAAAATTGAGCTCCAATTTAAGCCCCATCCAGATTTTGCAATAATGTGGCTTTCATGGAGCAGTTACAGGCGTAGGGCCACATGGTTACTGGTCAACCATCAGGATCAGTTATCTCTAAAATAACTCGAATATAAATCAGATTCTCGTTTTCGAACATCTCTAACCGCAGCGATAAATATGTCCGTTCGGGCGCGACTCTTTAGCGTACATAAATGAATGTTCGCCCGAGGTCGTACATGTACATTCATTTTGGACCATTTTTGAATGTAGGTATTATATATTTTCGAAGAATGCCATCTATCCCTTCTAGATTCTTAGGTACAGACTCTCTTCTAGACTCTTCAAGTGGCTCTTGTGACCCGCTAGGTGGTGCGATAGAGCCTTTTTTGGCGGTATAATTATGAAAATTAGTAATTAAAGGTAAATATTATTTTTTGATAAAAAGATTAGACAAAAAAGACATCCAAAATACGCACCAATCGCCTACACCATATAACCAATACACACATACGGCACACTCCGTTCAACACCGAAAGAAATATATAGATATAGGCCACGCCCCTTGTAATAATTCTACCAACAACACGCACGCGGTATATAAGCACCATGGAGTGTTAATACACTCATGAATACTGAGCTCGCGCTATAGGTGTCAGCCGGCGCCTGGTAATATATATCTTGTCCGGATTCACACGACGTGTGTGTGTGGAGATTTTTGTCTTGTTCGCTATTGCCCTGGTGCGATATTAACGCCATCTATACAATGCTCTATTTGGTATGCTAATTTTTCTTTGAAAGGCCTCAATATCTTGTAGAATGAAAGGATAAGCATTTCAGAAGGCCAGACGACCTACTAGCTACTAACCTACCAATTAAAAGTGTCCTATTGGAAAATCACTCGGTTTGACGATACAGTTTAAGATTGCCCAATGCCCGTGGCCGTCAAATCAATGATAACTAGCCTTAAACCAACTCCTCATTGGCACCGGGCTGTCAATCAAGTGGTTCGATCACGGACTATTTCGCGACCTAATATGGATTAAACCAACCGTGCGGATGGAGTGTGCGAAAGCAAGGCTAAAAGACTCAAATGAACCAGTTTCGAGCGTGTTGTCTATCAGATACAGGGCGACCTGTGCCTTGTACTTTAACTCGACTGTCGTGGCGCTACCATAAAAATTATTTGGCATTTTTCGACCATAACAATGACAAATCAGCTACAAAACCACTTGATAATTCACTTTCATCAACAGCACAAGGATGGTGAACGAGCGGTGCTGAGATCCCGTTAAGAGCAACAACCACTACTTAACCCAACGAGAAGACCCCAACAATCAGACCAACAATCAGGGAAACAGGAATTATGGTCAGAAAAGGCGTTATCCGCCAAGCTGACAACAAAGCGCTAAAAAATATTGATCCACCTTTACGAAGGTACTATATAGAAGTTAAAACGCAATGGCGGCCAGGATGGGCTGCCGGAAAATCTTGAAGCGGTGTTTAATGTCAGCCTTTTTCCTCCTGACCATAATTCACAGGTCGCGGTTGTGAATTAACGTCAGGAAGTTTTCCTAAAAAAGAATCTGCGTGAGCCCATGCAGAGATGGCGTCAGTAGTTCACTGTATTCGTATCCAGCTTAACTTCCTTGAAATGTCCTTGCTTGGAAGGCCGTAGTTAAGGGGCAGGGGGCGGTTGGTGGTTCTAACTCTTCCCCAAAAGATGTATTTTTGTTTGTTTTGTATTAATCTGTACTTATTACTGGATACTAAAACCAAAACACCCTCGAGACAAATTCCAGGCTACAGCAACGCCATCTAGGGATGATATAGAGCTCACTTATCAAATTCTTACAGTGCAATCATGAAAACAACGTTGAATTGGTGAATTTTGTAGGTTAGGTATGTATACTCTGTTTCTATGTCTTCTTTTTTCTAAATTTAAATCGGATTATAAATGTTTCTATCAATTCGAACGCCTCGCATATTACGTGATCCCACTGCACAATCAATAATATCTGATGAACATCCTGATGAAGACCCAAAGCCAACGAACAAGTCGAAATTCAATTTAAAATCCATGTTATTGTTAGAGTCCCTCATAAGGATAACAATGTTTAGATCTATCTATATATATATATATATAATCCAATTATATCTGCCCTGCATCCATCAGCGGAAACTCTCAGCGGAAAACCCTCAGCCTATATAGGCGCTCGTACGTGCATTGTCCGAAAATCCGCTTTAAATCGAATTTTGTTACAAATTTGTCGAACAAAATAAAGCCTTTGTATGTGAGTTTATCCAAACGGATAATTCAACAGAAACCGGGCATTGAATAGACGCGCGTCTCTGCAACAATACACAAACGCCCACACCACCACCCCCCGCCACAACCACATCCGCACACATACACAATTGCCCGTATAGAAATGGGAAATTGAATGGAACCATTGTATAAATCTGGCACAATGCAACACCTGCTGTTTCGCTATAGAGAGATATCCAGACAAATGCTTTTTGTCATGTTGTGCATTGTGTGTGTGTGGGTGTGTGGCTATGTGGGAGTGTGTGGGAGTAGGTGGAAGTGATGCAGCATGTGGAAAAGTATTAATTGCACACGTTCGCACTGCGAAATTCGAGCTGAATTGAATGGTATTTTATTGAATGGCTCAGGCATTTTTCGAAATTCGAAATAAGTAAAAATAAACAATTAAATGGAATGCATTCACACCCATTCAAAAGTAATGGATTCCCTTTGTGGAATCTTAATTAAAATGGATTACCTACCATCGTCCCACTACAATATCCAATAACAGAACAATTGTGTTAAAAGCACTTTGAACAGATTTTTTGCATTTTTACAGGATGAGGAAGTGGGCTCTACAAAATGGTCTAGGAGTTACACTGAACTGAAATTGTAGTGTTCACGAAAAAAACAAGATTCTTAGGACTTACTCTGGACAGTAAACTCCGGAAGGCCAACTACCATACATCTAGTTGGTTTACTATGGGCACCACGTGGCCCATGATCGAGGCATATCCTGCACCTCTAATCTAATCTAACCTAACAACTTCATCGTTTCCAGGCAATATTTTTGAAATAACTGATGTCCACTCAATTTGGTGCCACAGCAATTGGTGTCAGCAAGATTGGTTAGCGCCTCACCACTATAGTATTACCCGATGAACTATATACTTTTACCAATTACTGTCTATCTGCCTAAAAATCTATTTGAATTATTTTATATTTTATTTATTGTATAAATATTTACGGG
>JAAAKO020040985.1:0-12139 GCA_010015015.2 Bolitophila cinerea
TGCTTACTAGCTATAAAAGCTTATATATGAATAAATAGCCAGAAATGATAAATCGTGATTATATATCTTTAAAAGCTAAAATATGACTAAATAGTGACGATATAATAGCAAAATAGGAATAGTAAAAAAAAAAAAAAAAAACTAAATTGCTATAATGACTACATAAAATGGTCATTTCACTTTTCTAGTTAAATTATTGTGATATGTTTTGTGTGGTTCTAAATAAATCATCATAATAAAATGGAATATAGAAAACATTATATTATTAAAAGTGAAAAAATATACAATTTAATAATCCAAAATCATTTGGCATGTTCAAATAATTTTTAAAAATAGGTTCAAAAAATGCAAAGCCCCCAAAAACAAATAATTTAACAAAATAAAATAATTAAATATTAATATAAGTTTAAAATTTTTTGATGAATAAATACAGAGTCACCTACACCGCTAAAACAAGTCATCAGTACTGGTCATTATGACCAATATATCGACACATTTGTGCATAAAAAGCTAAACCAAATTTTAATTGTTCATTGGTATACTTTAATGTTTAACCTAATCGAATTATTAAATGTGCAGAAAATAAAATTATACAAGGTAAAATATTTTGAATGGAATACTAATAAGTATTAACCCACACATGACGACCATCAAAAACCACTGTCCAAAAACATAATGGTAAAGTTCGCCATTTGCTACTTTAATCTAAATTAAACTTAAATGAAAGAGGATCAGGAGCAGTGATATTTTATGTCTGAAAAACTAGTGACTCAATAAAGCGACTCACTCACAATACGGGTGTGTAAATCACAAAAAAAAAGTTTATTTATTTGCAATGTACAATATTGATATTACTAAATTGATTGTTTTATCTAAAACGCGTAATATTATAAATAAGGAACAAAAACTGGTCTGCCAATCGGGAAAGTGAAATAATATTTCTAATGAATTATAAACAATTCGAGAACTCACATCATGTGTCATATTTAATAAAGCTTTTTAAATTTCTAATTGCATTAAAAATAGCTCAACATATATAACACCAAAATCAGTTATTTTACAATTTTTTGTTGCAATTTTTTGATATTAAAAACTACTTTTTTGTGTTTTTTGTTAGATGATTATAAAGCTTATTGTTTTTCAAATAGCATCAAAAATGGACTTAAATCTAAGATCAATATTAGTTCTTCTTGGAATTCAATTCAATTCTTCGAAATGACAATAGAAGTATTAAACGACTAAGTTATTTATGTACTCTAAAATTACGCACATTTTTGACGTAACGTCTCTCTATTCTCTGCGACTTTGTCGCTTAGAGGTTAAACCAATAGAACCTAGAACAAATCGAGTGATCGAGTTTAATTGCGTGTTTTCGCGAAAATATGCAAAGACCAAAGATCACGCATTATTCTATACTATATACATACATGTAATATAGTTAAGTATATACAATATAAAAAGTATCTAACAAATATGTACTGAATGAAAGCCAATTGACCATAGAGCTTTGCATGATATCTGTATCATTTAAAAAAAATCATAGAAACGCGTTCCCGCGGCCGGCGTTATTGACCCAGAACCGGTGTATCGTTCGCACTTAAACATATAATATATATATATATATATAGATACAGCAAATGAGTCTCATGACATTGCATAATCATTATTTGTGCACTTATATTTTTTTAAGCCGGCGCCGCGCCGCGCCGCCACTGCCGCGCTGCGTAAAGCTTGCACAAAAGTGTATATGCATTTGCGCGCGGTGTTTTGCAATTATCGATGTTTATTTAATAAAATAGATAAACGTCGTTTAAGCACAGTGCTATTTTTAGCAATGACCACCGGCCGGCCTCTTTATACGTAATATACGTAATATACGTAATATATACGATATACAATTATATTATGCTAGTGTTTATACAATTAAACTGTACAATAATTTGTATTTAAACGACTGCGATAATCGAGGCAAGCAAATAATAGACATACGAAAAAAACAGGGAGACAAATATACACAAAGCCAGACACAGACACAGTTACATTATCGTGTATATCACAGACTTTTACTGAATTAATTACGTCTTACAAATAACTGGTTTCTCGCACGAGATTCAAATGACATCATCGATGCTCAAGCTCATCCGACAGAGCCCACAAAGTGTTGTTTATTTTTCTTGTTTATATTTATTTATATATACACACATACAGAGATCGCATTATACAAATTTTGTTATATACTATATTTACCTACATATATGATAACATTTTTACACAAATACATTGTATATAATATACTAATCGTCTTTATTTATTCTTTTTTTTTACAGAGGAGCAAGAACGAGTTCAGAAGAAGACTTTCGTCAACTGGATCAATTCGTATTTGTCCAAGGTAAGCAAGCTCGCGAGCACGCACTTTAACTAACTTTTATATATATTTAAAATTTTAAAATCTTGCGGAAAGAAGATTTTAATTTAAAATTAGTTGTCGGTTCTTTTTAGGTATATATATATATAATATATATATACATATATATGCGTTTATCACTGTGCGGCGTGCGCGTGTGCGGGAAGATGTTTATTAGCCGAGTGCGAGTCTTGGCCTCGAGATTTAGCGGTGCACATGAACCGGTCGACTCGGCGGATGCGCGTGTTGATTGGCAGCTTTTGCACTCTTAATGGCCCCCGCAAATGCGTAGCCCGTTTCTTTTCGGTGGGCTAACAATAAGCGCGCTTTGAAATCGGCACTGGCAGCACGAACGAACGTGTTTAATGATCGAATTTAGAATTCGGGATAGGAATTGGTTTCAAGACTATAGTGAAGTTCTTATGTATTGGGATGTCTTATTAACTTGTTACTTGTGAGGTCATTTCTAAATCAAAAATGAAGGGCTTAATTAAATCATTAAGAAGGTTTAAACAATTGATCTCAACTCAAAGAAATCTTTAATATGCAAATCTCAAATATGAAAATATCAAAAATGCAAATCTGAAAAATGCAAATCACAAATATGCAAATCTACAATATGCAACTAACAAATATGCAAATCTTAAATAGATTTCGATATATGGAAACTGTCATTCCCTTTTTATGTACGAGTATTATTTAATGCAGGGTACATAATACGCTTTAATTAAAAGTTGAGTTTTAAATTTGATAAATGAATACCTAGATATTTTCCTATTATTTTTCAACAATTCATTTTAATATGTAAATACCTAAAAAACAAAAGTGCCCCATTAAAAAGTAATAATATTGCGTCTTAAATAATAATTGAAATGAAATATGAAATATTCAATTTAAATGCTTAAATAATATAATTGAAATCTAAGACAAAAATAAAAATAATGCGTTAAATATAAAAAATATTGTGTTTTAAAAATATTATAAACGCATACCAATTAAAATAAAACGCGTTCCATAATTGGAGAATTGAGTTCATTGCTGTGTTTATAGAAAGATATATATTATATAAAAAAGGTAGGACGCTTAATAGAATGAATGTTGAGATTATTTCATAAAGTATTAGGTCAAAATAAGAAGTGGGATCTAAGTCCATTGTGTAGAAATAGTATCACCTATTCCATTTGGCTAGAGATATTTCCGACAATACAGTTAAAAAAACGAAATAAATTAATTTTAGTACACATCCATTATCTTAAAAAAACTTATTTGTTTTAATAAGTGGTTGTTATCATATATTCATTTAAATATCATTTATAAATAAGAAAAACATTTTTTTTTATTTTTTTGGACACACTTTTTTTTTTTTTAGAGCTTAGTTTTTATTTTATTAGCAATCAGTTTTGTATAATATCAAGTTTTAATTTTAAGTTTCTGAAGTGAACGCAATACATTTTTTAAAAACAATTTTCTTTTCTAGTTATATTTTCAAAGCAAAAAAACATGAACTAAATGTATTTAATTTATTCAAATATCATAACGGTAAATATAATTTTCATTTGATTTCTGGTTAAGAGTTAAACCTCTAATAACAGATTGCAATAAAAACAAATTGTTATTTTAAAAAATACAAGGTACATTTTAAATTTTAACATGAATATACGAATTTTTAATTTTTTTTTAAATTCGATTATTTTATAATAAAATTTGTTATTTTTAATATTTTTTGAGATTTAATTGTTACAAGATTTTTTTTTAATTCAGGCTATCTCACAATAGATGGCAGATTCTCAAAAAATTTCACAAATTTCCATTGAAAAAACTCAACATCAATCTTACTCAATCTTACGATCACTCCATCAATTTTTTCGCAATTATCGTTTAAAAACATAAAATGTTTCTCCATTGGTGTCAGCAAATTGTATTGCGCATAAATCTTTTATTTAGTATATATAAATTTTATATTGTGTTTTTTATATTTTTATAGAAAAACCAAAAAAATAATAAGGAACATTTTCTCAACGAATTGGAATGGTTTTAGTTATTTATTTTAAAATTTATTCGCTGGATGTCGTTTTATTCATATTTAACCAAAAATAAAATAAAATAGAATGAATCATGATAAATTTGGGTATAAAAATGTTATTGAGATATGTAATTAATAATGGGATTGTTATTCCTCAGATTTGATTTAAATAACCTAATAACATAATTTTAATGTGAACATATTTGTTACATGGCATTGAACAATGGGTTAACCTAGGAACCGTGTTTAAAGAACAAACGATCCGAAAGTTTTCTCGGTTTTGTATTTTTTAGAGTCGTTATAGATTTTATTCTTTATTTTTTATTTAAAAGTATATTATATCTTTATGATAAAAAGTCACCTGAGATCATTCCGCTGTTACATCTTTTGTACACCTTATGATACTAGTCATAAACTTTATAGTTCCTATTTTAAAAATTGTATTTAAATTGGAATGGGCTCTACCCTTATATCCTAAAGCCATTAGCCAGTTATATTCAAAACTTTAAATTCAAATGTAAGTCATATTTAAGATGTTATCTATAATGCGTCTTTGTAATGTTTTTGTAATTTTAATTTACATTTAACGTTTATTTTGGTGGCTGACTTTTGGTACTGCATCCATATATAACTTTTGTGTATGACCGTTCATATTGTTTTAATTAAAATTTCTATTCGTTATTTTAATTTTAATTTTTTCATAAGTTCATTGTCCACTTCATAGTTAGCTTTCACTTTCTATGCTTATCTATACATAAAAGTATTTTTATATTTTTAAATAAGGTAAATGCCTTTTGTGTAGTAATCGTTATAAATAAATGAAATATTCAATTTAAATGCATAAACGGTTCAAAGGTTAAATAGCTATCGCACTGGCTTGGCTTAATTAGGCAGTACATTGTCGATTGTCTGCGGCTATGACATGCTGTGCAATTCTGCTGGAATCAAGCTTGTCCAGAGGAGTGGTAACAATGGTAACAACTTCAAAAATATATGGACCACAGGAAAAAAAAATCTTACTTTAAAATATTTACCGTGACTTGAGGTAAATATTTTTAAGTAAGGTCTCATAATCCAAATATTTATAAGATTTAATCCTTCATTGCATCTTAAGTTAATTCAAAAATGTATACACAATATTACATTTCAAAACGTATTAAATTATTTTTAATTTACTCTTTAACACTACATATTCCAAAAGTATAACATAGGTATTTTTGGCGTGCTCTCAATTCTAAGTGGCATATATTTAAAGACTTGATTATGATGTTAATGATAAAAGAATTGAACCTAATTCAGCACAGAAGGTGGGCTCTTGTACTATAACCTCTTATCTACGAAAGAGAGACTGATCCATAAATTTACTCGATTTACTAGATTTCATAGTCAACTTCGCGGTGAACCCCAGTAGATGGCCCGAAACACGATAGGCCGAAACACGATTGGCCGAAACACTATTGACCGAATGATACGATTGGCCGAATCACGATTGGCCGAATGATACGATTGGCCGAATCACGATTAGCCGAATGATACGATTGGCCGAAAACGGATTGGCAGGCATACGATTAACCAAATAATACATATCTCTTACTAGCCCATAATGCATTAACAAATTCATACAATCGAATCATTCGGCCAATCGTACATTCCATTATCCCTCCTAGTTGGGATCATCGCATAATTGGTCTTTGCCGAGAAATAAATTATAACTTAATTTCAATTCAACTGCTATAGGTATATTTAGTTTTCAGTTCCGATGCAATGGGCACTTTATAAATAGCGTTGATATTTTTCAAACCGTTTTGAAGATCCAATAGGACATTCTGATGATTTTTTATCAAGTCTTAAACAGAATAGAAAGAATCCCCTTGATAGAGGCATAACCTGTACTACTAGCTAGAAATCTTATGATGGCTATACGTAGACTCAGAGGACCACTTTAGGAGAAAGCTCTTAAGACTTCCAAAAGCCCTCTGACATTTTTAAAAGAAAAGAGAGTATTCTATCATGTTTAGGACATAAGTGTTATAATCTAGCAAATCTATGTATGTTGTTAGATCCGAGAATAATAGTCAGTAGACCATATAAATCCTGGTATTCCAAGTACAGAATAAGATTTTTGTAGTTATTTTTTTAAAATTCATATCGAAAAAATGTCAATTCAAAAATCAAACTGGCAGTATAACAATGAATTGACGGAGAACATCTATTTGCATGCTAAAACATGATTTCACGAAAATAATCAAAAATTTATAGTTTAGTAAAATCACATAACATAAATAATATAAAAAATAAAACAAAGAAAATAGAGAAAAAATACAATTTTGATTTTATTATAACAAATCGAAAATGGTGTCAATAATAATATGAAGGCTAACCAAAATAATATTTTTTGTACTAAACAAATAAAAGAACATTTAATATCACTGGATTTATTGAAATTCATTTTACAAAATAAACTTAACATAGAAACAATTAAATGAATTTGATTTGCCATCAGGTCAATAATGCCATTAGTTGAATCTGCGTCCATTGATGAAATTTTATGATGTTGAATGCTAATCTTATATGATAGTACAAACAAATGTTGGCATTAAGTAATGGAGAATAATCCAGTTTAAAATCCTAATAAAACATTATTTTTTCTACGATAAATTTTGATGCCGAATATGACTTGATAAATCATAAATATTTTTTTCCTGTTTCCGAAGTTACAAGTGAGTTTTTTTCAATAATGCTTCGCAAAAAAAGCATAATACTTTTAAAAAACAAGTAGAAAATAAGCAATCCATTCCTTTATAAATAAAATTCTCAAGGCGCGCTACTTCGCGCTTTTTTAATAAAAAACAAAATATTATTTTATTTTAAACACCGTCGGACTGTGACTTATTTTTAGGACTTTTCGTGGCGTTAAGTCTCTTGTGAATAAGTCACAGTTAGTCTGTGCATTACTCTCACGATTTTTTGAGACGTTAAGTCTCTTGAGAATAAGTCGCAGTCTGCTTGTGCATTTTTCTCTGGATTTTTCGTGAGAATAAGTCTTAATTTCCTGACGTTAAGTCTCATTATTTAAAAACAAAAAAACAACTACAAAATACACGGTGACGATAATGCACACTCGCTGTGAGATTAAGTCTCTTGAGAATAATTCACCACACCGTCTTATAATGACCATCCAAAAAAAAAATCAAACTAACAAACAAGTGGACCGCTCGACTTAAGAAAACCTTCAGACCCGCGACTTTGGCTTATTTGCCAACACGCTTTCGTTGTGTTTGCGCATAATTTGAATACTAAATTGGTTGCTATTTTCGTCACCCTATAGTAAGAGAGTAAGACGATACATATATATATATGTATATATTTATAATATAAATAAAATAACGATTGCATGTTAAATAAATGTATAATATCTATGTGCAATGGGTTAAATATCTATTTAGCTAAGCTTAAGCCTTTTGTTTGCGTACTTTGTTAACACGTTTCGGTTTTTATGTGCCTTTGGAGAGCGTTTATACTTTTAAATGTTATCATTCAAACAATTTACTTCTGAATATTAAAACAAACTAAAACTGAGAAATATATCTTAAGAACTGTATCTTATACACTTTTATACAGTTTTTCTGTTCATCTGAAAATTATTATTAAAAACCACGTATCACCATTAATAATAATCATTTATGTAAAATTATGAATAATTTAACACATATACTTATATATCTTTGCATAAATTAGCCATTAAGAGTATATTGCTCTAACGAATGATTAACATTGCACTTAAAGGTGTGGTTGTTATATGTATGTACCAGCTATTATGGAATATATTGAGTTTATCATTTGTTTTTACGTTGAACACATTCAATTTACAGTTATTTAGATCAATATAAAAACATAGTCAATTTTTCAATCAATCTCACTCACTCTTTACACTCTCATTTTTTAACAGCAATGCTCTGCGACTGTTTTGTATTTTAAATCTTTTTCGTAAATACATTTGTTATTTGTGTAATAGAAAAATCATTATGCCAAACACAGCATCATTATGTAAAAACTATTATCACAATGTTTATATAAATAATACTTACATAAGTTTTTAATATCATGTGGGTGTCAGGAATTAATTATTTAAAGAATAATATTTTCGTACATAATTTAAGAAATTTTACCTTTGATGTCATTAGCATTTCCGGATAACATAAACTTTGTTGTCATTAAGAATATTTAAGAAAAACTTTTTTATTTGCTTTCTTTAAATTAGTTTTTTTTCTTTAATTCCCTGGAACTGCTAAGGCAGAATTAACTCTCTGGAACTGCAAATTTAATAATAAAACAAAAACTGTACCTCCTTTTAAAATAGGACAAGTATAAATATATTTTTTCGTTTTGTTAAAAAAAAAATCACGCGCGGTAGCAATTTCTGTACTCCACCGAGTTAATTCCGCCTTTGCAAATCCAGAGAATTAGGGTCAAAATAGTTATTCTCAAAAAAGTGTTTCTTAATTTAATTGTTCTTCTAAAATTTAAGAACAATAAAGATAATGTCGATGTGTAATCGTAAAAAAACTAATTCCGGGTGTACTAATGACATAAAATCAAAATAAAAAAATATTTCGAATAAGTAAAGACCTAGCTTCCACCATGTGGGCCATTCGGCAAAAAGCCGAATGATTCATTAAGCCGAAAGCCGAAAGCCATCAAGCCGAATGTCATCAGGTCGAATGTCATCAGGCCGAATGCCATCAGACCGACTGAGTCATTATGCGGAATGGGCCAAAGGTTGAGTGAACTATTAAAATGGACCATTAAAAAACATTTGGCCTGATAATATTTGGATTAATGACTCATGTGGCATTATGACATTCGAATTTATGGCTAAATAATATTCGGTTTAATCACCCAAAAGTCAAAACCCATAGCTCCCTCCATTTTAATTATTAAAAAAACTAATAATACAGTTTATTAATATATAATTCAGGGTATGTAATATTTTGTACATAAAAAAATAGAAACTATGAGTTTTTAACTTTTTTAGTTTTTTTTAAATATTTTTATTTGATTTATATTTTAAAATTTGTCCATTTTTATAGTGAAATGTTTATTTAAAACAATTGGAATGATTACTTCGAGTTTTTTGGAGTTCCGTATTATTCTTACACTGACAAAAATGCATTGCCGATTGTGCATTCTTCTAAAATGAGTTTTTATCACCAAAGTTTGTTTACAGAAAATCTATATAATAGCAGGCGCAAGCGCACTTGATGAAAAAGCACACTGGACAATGCATTCTTTTCACTGTGATAAAAATGCTCTTTTTAAATTATAAAAATTCCCTTTTTTGACCTTGAAATTGTTTTTATATCAATGAAAAAATAGGTGACAGGCAAACTATACCTGGTAAAAATCTCCCAAAATCTCTTTTCTCTCTTCTTCTGTTGTGTTTTTGTAAAATAAAAGAAGAGCAGCTTGCGCAGCACATGATTGTTGTTGTATACTGAAAATGTTTTATAGTCTATTTCATGCCCCCTATAAACCTAACATAAATGGTGTCCCAATAAGAGTGCATGATTTAATTTAAAGAAAATTGGGGGCGCAGTTGTTTCTCATGGATCACGTGCGGATTTTATAAGCCCCAAATTTGTCAATTTTGTTTCGAACCCATTCAAATGACAGTGCGCCTTATCGGTGAAGATGATGAAATTACGCGAAGTTTGAGAGCGGTTTCAGCGTAACTTTCACACTTTTTGTAATGGTTTTTCACAATGATAACGCGTTGTTCTTTTGTGTAGCGCTCCATATTTAATAATCGGAACAATCATAGATGACAGTTGTCAAATTTCAGAGCTGCCGCTTGCTCAGAAAAAAATGACGCCAAATACATATTGCATATTACATATTAGTCTGGAACAATTCCGAATCCAAGAAATATCCAATATTGGTTAAACCAATCAATCAAAATTGCTACGTCAGTGTAACCGAATTCACAAAATGTGTATTAAAAAATTGCATCAATTATTTTTGATTTAACAGTAAACAATGAACTGCCAAAAATATTAATATTGCAGAGATTACCATAATCAATTATAAAAAAAATTGTTTTAGGCATAAAAATATTCTCTTAAAATATTAAAATGTATTAATATGTAAATTTATTAATAATTAAATGTAAATAATTAAAAATGTTGTGTTTGTTACAAAATTGACAAAATATGCTACTAGTAAAACTTAAAAATATTGATGAGAAAAAATGCATTGTCATACTTTTGGTGGCTTTGGTTAACATAATATGTTGATCTTTGATAAATTTACAAAAAAGCGACCTGCGATTAAAGGTTCTTAGAATTGATAATTACTACAATTTGTTAGGAAATAATATTCATTCAAAATAACACTATTTAAGATTTTCCTTCTATTTTTTGTTTTAATAATAACTTATATACAATTTTTATATTAGTAAATAAAAATTACGTTTTTGGTGTAAAAAGTATAAGTGTGATCCTTAGATCATTATTATTATTCTATATTTATATTATTAAAGGAGTGTGATTATAATGCTGAGCAATATTTTGAGTATCATTAGATTGTTTTTGATAACTTAACTAATGTAATATAAATCGGTTAAAAAAGCATTGAATTCAATTTTATTCTTTAAGTTGTATATCTATTATATAATATACAAAATTATATTTTTTTCCTTACCAATACCTCTTACTTCTACCATCCTTATAATAATTAATTACGAGTCTATAGCATTTTAATATTTAATTAAACAAGGTATTATCGTACAACTCTAAATCAAACTGATAAACCCCTTTTCTACAAACTCAAAAAAATCCATAGTACAGTATTTTCTTCAGATCCCCTTAAATAATGCAAAACAATATTTTATTAAAGCGACATTTCGGAATATAAAGTAGAATGGGGCGAAAGAGCCACGGGGCGAAAGAGTCACGAAGTTGATATTTTGCATGAACAATGCTTACTGCAGTCCTCAAAATTGAAATAAATATAAACCTGATCGGCAAAACAGATGGCGCTATATAGTGTCATTTGATATTTCGGAAAAAGTAATTGAACATTTTAAATATTTTTCTGTGTTTCAAATTTGAAATTAAATTAAAATGTAAGTGTTTTTATTAAATATATGTATTGTGTATGCAATGGTAGTTTTGGTTTGGGTTGGTGTTCTTGGTTAAGGAATTATTGTGATTTTTCCGTGAAATTTGTTTGTGGGGCGAAAGAGCCACCGTTTTCTGAGATTTTTTCAAATTTCAGCAGAACTTTCTGACTGCTGCTTCATCGGATCCAGATGGAGCGTGAAAACCGTCTAAGTGGATGAAAGGCAAACATTTTTTAATAATGTTGCAATGATTTCAAAAAAAAATCCAGTAATAAAACCATGACGTTTCTCATTTGTCTTTCGCTTCATTAGTCGTAAAAATGTTAATTTATTGTTGACGCTGAAACCTCATACAACTAACAAGTTGCAGCCATTGGACAAAGCTTTTTTGGGCTAGTCAAACATGCGGAATAAAATATACCCAAAAACATTTTCAGTAAACAACAAAAATTATGTGCGCATACGCAGCATTATCTTCTTTTTATAATATAAAATCAAATTATGGAAGATTTTTATAAGGTATATTTCGCCTATTATAGTGAAACTTTTGTTCAACTTTTGTTGGCTCCTGCGACAATTAAACGCGTTAAAA
>JAAAKO020040996.1:0-12136 GCA_010015015.2 Bolitophila cinerea
TGATGAATAAGATCGAATTTTGCCAAAAAAATGTGTTTTTCTTAGTTATCCTACGGACTTATTGAGTGATGTGTTACATAGATCCATAATTTATATTGTCCATACGTTATGGGCATTATGTCTGCATCAAACGTATATAGTGACCATGTTTTTTGTGTCTGGGTGAAGCGGATATAATGTCCAAATAAATATTATGTCCATTTCAGATGGACACTTGCTCAGTTTGTTTGGCACATATTTTTTATACTGTGGTTTGCTGTTGGAGTTGGTCGTAATTACTCAAAGTGTTTTTTGAGGTCGTTCCAAGAATCGTCCGATGTAGTTCCTTTTTGATTCGGTAAATTAAAATCCAGGTAGTTTTACGGTTGGGAGCTAGTCTAACCAGTTAACAGATGTACGACCTTTAGGTGCTGCCTTTATTACTCAGTGTGTACGCTCGATTAGTCCGTTTGCCTGACGCTGTGGTTCGGATGTGCTTATTGCCCAACAGAGTTGCTAGTTCATTAAAAAGACTGCTCTCATACTGTCTGCCTAGATCAGTCGTTATGCAATCGGGAATGCCAAATCTTTATATCCAACCAGCGTAGAAGGTTTCGAATTTGATATCGTTCCTTGATAGCACTTCAAGCCAACGAGTTAAGCGACCCACATATTTCAAGCAGTATGAGAAACCAAGCGAGAAAGTAATCAGTCCAACGATATCTCTGTTCTTCTAAGAAGTAGCGAACATTCTTTACAGAGGCATATATCGCTAGCAGCTCGCAATCGTCTAAGCTGTACTTCTTCTCCGTGTCGCTGAATTTACAAGAGAAAAAGGCAAGGGGGTTGCCAATACCTCCTGATTACTGCTTCATTGAAGGTCCCATGGCCACATCTGACACGTCTGCCATTAGTGCGAGTTTTGTTGCTGATAATGTGAATGTGCATTATTGTTGCGGTTTGGAACGCCTGTTTTCACGCATTAAACAATTCCTCCGTTCCTTCCTCCTCTAAAGTAATAACTGACTTGAGGCGGCGTTTGATAGGAAACGTCGGTAGATGTTTATGATTCCTATGAATCTTCGTAACTCATGTATGTTCGTTGGCTTATGAAATTTGTCCAAAGCTTCGAATTTAGCGGACACGGGGCTGATAATATATCTACATTTACGACGAGGCCTAGGAAAATTACCTGATTTGATGTAAAGTGGCATTTCTGCTCGTTGATTACCAGTCGGTTTTGCCTGAGCCTCTCCAGAACCGACTACAGATGCAGAATGGGTTCTTCCCGGGATTCTGACGCTATTAAAACGTCATCAACGAGTAGGTATAGGACCGCTTAAAACAAACCACGTAAAACGTCGCCTATAACCCTTTAAAAGATCTGTGCGGTAATTAGAAGGCCTAAGGTCATAGCTGTGAAGGTGACAGGCAAACTATACCTTATAAAAATCTGCCAAAATCTGCCAAAATCTTTTTTCTCTATTCTTCTCTTGTGTTTTTGTTAAATAAAAGACGAGTGCTGCGCTTGCTCGATTGTTGTTTTATACTGAAAATGTTTTGGGGTCTATTTCATGCCGCCGCTGTGAACGCATAAAAGCCAAAAGTTGTAATTATTTACGTTTATCGATATCTGTGGGTTCAACCGGTATTTGGTGATACATTCTCTTTAAGTCAATCGTTGAAAATACGCATTTCCCGCAAGATATACTGAAAAATCTTGGATGTTTCTTACCGGGTACCTGACGGGAACGTTTTGAGTTAAAGCCCTGTAGTCGCCAAGGTTTCCACGTTCCGTCTGCCTTATTTTTCATAAGTAGCATGTTGGCGCACCTGTGGTTTAATTTAATGAGTTACGCATTGTGTAGTATTTGGTTTACCTGATGGGGTGAGTTACCGTTCCTACATTATATCTTTCTAGGACTGGAACAGTGAATGAAAATCACCATTGATTTATAAGGTAATAAAACAGTGTGTCGGATCGAAAAGCAGAATTTTCATCACTAGCGCCATGATCTATTCAAAACAGCGATATTGTAATTTTAAGCTAATCTGCGTGTTGGGCGGTGATGAGAGTGGCGCTAACCATTACGGCGTAACGTTGTTAATTTATCGATCGATTGATGTCCACTAGTAGATCGTAAAACCGCAGGAAGTCGACAGGTCAGTAAGTAAATTTCCTCCTAAGAGTAACAATTTGATTTCGTTTGCCGTACGTGTTGATGCTAAAAACGGGAGGGGTATTGATGACGCTCTGCTGTTGTTGGCGGTAGAACAGAAAGGTCGGCGCAGGTGTCGATAAAAAAGTTAATGATTCAAATGGTGTCCTATACAAATAGGCGACTATTGTGTTTGGTCGCTGTCGCTAGTCGCCACTTCCGATTGACCGGCTAGTTTTCCAAACGAAAATTGAGAGGCTGCCTGCAGTTTTTGGCCTGATTTCAGAACTTGTAGTGGAACAAGCATGTAGAGTGCGCTACGGAATAAGATCTTTGCCGTCCGGTTCTGGATTTTAGGCGGTTTTGTTGACGAGAGCTGTGGTTGCTTTTGCGACTTCGGACATAAGACATTTTTGGAAAAATGGTTGAAAAGAACTTTTAACAGTCAATTAAATATATGTAGAAACAAGACACACCATACAAAACCACTAAACTGAATTAAGAGATTAAACGAAAACAAGTTTTATTTTAAAGTGGTGTATAGACGTCATTTATAAGGAATGAGGCGCCTTTAGCGGAAATTTATGAAATCAACAATTTTGGACACTGTATACAGTAAAAAATATAATGTAGTCTCATATTTTTGAGTTTACACCTTTGCTTTACATTTGCATCAACAAGAAAAATATAACACATAACTACATACATGTTTTTGTTTTTAGTAAAAGCTAAAAAAACCTTTATTGTATTTTTAGAAATAAAAGAGGAGCTTTTTATATGTAAAACTACCTATCTTTCATTGAAGGTAAAGGCTGTTTTTTAGACCTGTGGTTTTCAAGAAGAAATAAAACGCATTTAATTTTATGTTATGGCCAAGTAGACAAGCGACTTCACTTCAGTCCATCGGTGTTAAATCGCACGATCTTGGAGGCCACGCCACAGGTCCAGGTCCACGACGCAAGATAATGTGCTCACCAAAAGTTTTCTTTAATAAATTGATTGTTTCGTTGGCTGTATGGCATGTAGTGCCGTCTTGTTGGAACCAAAGGTCGGCCACATCAACATTCTCCAATTCAGGCACGAAAAAGTCAATAATAATGGCTCTATAGCGTTCCCCATTGACTGTAACATTATGGCCGGCTTCATTTTTAAAGAAATATGGACCAATCATTCCCTCTGCCAATAGAACACAACAAACATTGAGTTTTTGAGGATGTAACTGCGTCTCAACAATGGATTGTTGATTATAATCACTCCAAATGAGACAATTTTGCTTATTATCGTACTCATTTATCCAAAGTGAACAAAATTTTCTTGTAAAAATCAAGATCGGTGGCCATCTTGCCCATTCACCGAACGTGCGACGCGCTTGATGATCGTTTGGCTATTCATTATGAAATGGCAAATCAAACTGAGCACTTGACAGCTGTCAAAAGTAGTGCCAGATTGAAAACCACAAGTCTAAAAAACACCCTTTATATATTTTTTGAAATTGCGGTTTGGTTAACATTATATAATTTCTGAAGATTTTGCTAAAAAAATATCTCTCTTATTTATTGAAAAACTCACCATAAACTGTTTTATTTTTCAATCTTCATCTTTTTTTCGAATTGTAGAAATGGTAATATTTTCAAACAGAGTTAATTGAAATAGCTTAGCTTACTCTGTATTAATAATTTGATGATATCACTATCTTTTAATCGATTAGTTTTTCTTTGAATAACGTTTTAATTTTATAGTTATTGCCTTATGAAAAAAGGCATTACAAATATTATTAACAGAGTACAATACAATCCTGGCTATTTGCCAATTTCATCTGACGAAAAGTGGGAATTTCTTCATATTTCACCAAAATCTTAAATTGCACGTTGGATCTATTTTATGGAACAGCAAATATTTGACAATCTAATGGAATTACCCGAAGTCGATATTTTGCTAAAACCGTTAACAGTGCTGGCATTATTATATATTGCTAAAAACAAGTTTTATCTAATAAACATCACATCTGTGTCTAAAAACCTTAATAATATTATAAAGGCAAAATGCTGAAATGTATACAGAATGCAATGCTTTGTACCTATTTTAACGAACATGACTGTACATTCAATTTTACACTTACAATAGATATACATATACAATATATACTTTCATACATATTCGAATATATAGTAAACTTGTCGGCCAACGTGTACGCTGTGCCGTCACCACCCCATTCGTTGGGCATCTCATCGCACAGTGCCACATGGGTGACAATAGGATGGCAACCACCGGAATTCTCGCATCCACATGAAATAATATCGTACAAGTAAGTCCATGAAATTTTATGTGAATTCAATAAAACTGAAAACGGAAAAGTCGGAGCGAGCGCAAAAAGTTTTCCTGTCACATCTTTCCTGTCCGCACGAACACATTATACGTTCGTTGATAAGAATAAATGGGGGTTGCAAGTGCACCGAGCACAATGAAGAAGCCGCATTTTAATGACTTGCAGGGCGCGGCGGCCAGAATAATGAGGCCGGCCATTTATCATGCGCTTGCAAATACCCCCACCCACACACCCTCATCCTTATACTCCCACTTCGCATTTCCCATATATATATATATATATATAATACTCCTCAAGACTACTACTATACCATTTTGCACACCGACACATTATATGCCATCATATATGAAATAATTTACAACCTTATCCACAGGATATATCATAAGTCTACGTCCGGTGATAAATTCTCCATAATCGAGACAAGACTTTTATGGGCACGTTTGAGCAATTTAAAACCTAATTCACAGCATGTCGCGTACGTTGTTGCAATTGGCCAGCGAGGAACTAGCTTGCCATCTGAGACGCTGGTTGCATGGACGGATCCTGCGCTGCCTGCATTCGTTGATGTAAATCGATTTTAAATTACACTCAGAGCTCCGTTGTACAGAACTACCATGGGAGCGTGAGTGTATGTGTGTCTGTACGTGTGTATTCATGCTTCCTCTTTTTTATCTCTTTGCATATATGCCTTTCTGTGTGTCTCCTTCGCCGTCAATATATATATATATATATGTATGTGGAGCAGCCACCGACCATTCACCCGGCAGATATCATTGCAGAAGGTGGCTCCATGACGATTCTTTGTTTGGCATTAGGTAATCCAGCACCAACGATTTCACTGTACGTGGGAGGACACCTAGTGCGACAAGACACGTCTAGGCACATGGTAACGGTAATTCATAATGTCACGACTGACATGGAGCATGTGTCTTGCTATGCGGATAATGGATACGGAATTCCGATGCAGGCATCGAAACGTGTGCACATAAGCTGTGAGTACACTCTAACTTTCTCATTAGATTTGAGTTTTACAATTGTGTGATATGAATGCGGAAAATTTCTCTTGAAATTGACCTCATTTAGTTTTCAAAGTTTTCCAAGATCTCTATAACAAATTTTAGAGTACATAAAACATATATATATATATATTTATATTTATATGTATATTGTATTGTATACATTCATTTACAGTTGCACCACAAATCCAAGCGTCCGGAATTACATTAGCACTGCTGGGTGACCGAGTTGAACTTAAGTGTACAGTTCGTGCTAAACCCATTCCTAAGGTTATATTTTGGCGAGATCATGAGGGTCGAGTTCCGGTTATTGTCGGCAAGAACTATGAGATGACAATGGATGTTACCGGAGAGGTACCACTTTAACACTATGGACGGATATACTTGTATATATATAACATATACAACGAATCGATTTTTATAGGATACATCAACATCAACAATGACGCTTAGCATTTTGAGACTGACCAACGACTATGTTGGTGATTACTTTTGTCATGCCGAGAATCCACTTGGCTCTGCCACTAGACCAGTATCCGTACGTATTCGAAACACTCCAGCAGCCCATAATATTTCGGAGTGCTGCATTGCCCAGAACGTATCGTCTGCATGCATCGATGCATGTAGTTTCTATATCGATATCGATTCGGTTAAAGATCGACCCGAGTGCATCGTAGACTTTGACAAACTTATGAAATGCGCTGCTGATGGATCTGGTTAGTATTTTTAAGATATTGTTTGGATATTTAAAATCAATCGAATATGTATTAAAGCCATTAATAAATTTCATTGGTATGATTTGTAGCTTTAGAAAATAAGTTTTTAATTTTTATTTGATTATTTCTTAGATCACAGATCATGCTGTGCCGGTGCAGACGTTCCTCGGCACTGTTTAAACTGGTGTCGCGGCGAAGCGGTTAATGTAAAAGGATCCTGTGTCCTGCAGTACACTCGAGCAATTATCGACTGTTTTCAGTCGAATCGTGAACGTTTACCAAGTGCCCCAATTAATCTGGCTGTGTTGGTTGTGTCCGATGACGAAGCTTTAATTTCGTGGGAGCCACCAATTAAGAATCCTCATATGGTCGAAGGATACAGAATATATTGGCACGAGGCTGATCCAGTCACCGAGGATATTCTATTGAATCGTATAAATGGCATCGGTACACATCGCGTTGACACAAAGGATATGAACATAAAAATTAGTGACCTTCAAGCGAACGTGGTGTACGAGTTGGTCGTAAAGGCCGGCAACCAATTTGGTAAGTATTCTTTTATTTGTATTACTTACGGTATTTTTTATCTTTAACCTTTAGTGACTTGAAAAGGTACAGATGTACCATTTGATTAAAAAAAATGAATAGCTTCAATTGTTTTTTGTACCCTCAATCAATCGATTTTTAAACTATTTAGAATAATTTAAAAAAAAATAAAAAAGAGTTAAGGTTATATAAGTGAGTGAAAGTTAAATTTTATGATGAATCATATATCGTATACAACATTAGTAATAAGAGGTTTCATATATTTTGCATATTGATTTTTTAAGAATTGTTTTTAATTTTGACTTATTCTTTTGATCACAAATAAAAAAATCATTTTAAATATATTTAATAATGTCACATTATTAAAAATTGGTATTTTGCTAAAAAAACTTCATTTATAAATCAATTTTACATTTTTGGAACAAGTAATTTTTCAAATAAATATGTTTATGAAAACCTTATATCTCTCCGACATGGAAAGATTGTCTATAGGAAACTATAAATGGACAACATTCAGTTTAATACCAAATAATAGTTATGGTTCTAATGGCTTTCTCCAACTTACCATTTCTTTAAAAAAAAATAGAATATAATAGAATTAAAATACATTTGGTTTAGTGTAAATTATCAGTAAGGGCCATGCGGTCGAAACTCGTTGAATGAGACATAGGCCAAATGTCATCAGGTAGAATGTTTTTAAGCCGAATTTTATGATTTCGAATGAGCCAATGAACCATAAGGCCGAATGAGCCACAAGAATAAATAAGCCATTAGACCAAATGAATCACTTGCCAAATGTCTTGAAGCCGAATGAGCCATCGGGCGGAATTGGCATTAAGCTATTATTAAAAAAACAGATAAGAGCATTCCCACACGCTTCTAAACAGACTTGTACACTTGAAAAGATCATCAGGCTTAATCGGTTATTTAGCCTAATCGGCCATTCAGCCTATTGGCTCACTTGACCTAAATACTATTGGATTAATCTTCTAAAATAATAATTTTATGAAGCAAATTAGTTTTACGAACATTGTTATATATATGCTCGATGATAATTCATTACCTTTAACCTTTTAAAGTGTGACTGTTTTGACCTTAGAGCAATAATACTCTAGAGAAGAAGTTAGGTTATGTTTTTGTAATGAACATCTTTATGAAAATAGGCAGTCGACTTTGACGTGCCGAGTGTTTAGACCAGTTTTGAGATATTGTAATAAAACGTATTTTAATAGTTTTAAGACGTTAAAATGGCAGATATTCATTAAATTGTATTAGGTAGACACTATTTAAAGTTTTTTTTAATGTTTTTACTATTTTACAAGCTGTTTTATGGTAAAATATTTAAATAATATTAGATTTTTAAAAATGTGCGCGTAAATAAGCCATCTGTTGACGACAAAAATACTGCCTCTAATTAAAGACAAGTTCGTACATAGTAAAACTGGTCCATTTCGTGTCTATATATTAAAGTCTATGGTTTTGACATATGGCATATTTGGCTGGGGTTCAAAATATAAATTAAGTAAATTTCAATAAAGCTCTTATCGTAAATAAGGCATTCGGCTGAACGGCTAATTCGGCCAAAATGGTCATTAGGCGAAATGGATTTTACAGACCAAATTTCTTATTTAGATACACTATAATACGGTGATGATGTCGAAAAGTCTTAAAAAACAGTTGAAAGATTCATTGACACTGCCTGCCCAAACGAAGTTCTGTGACTCCCATCTTTTAAGAAGTCGTGCTAGCGCAAAATACGAATAGGCACATTAAACTGAACAAGTGACCAAAATACAGTTTGTCGACGAGATTGAATTACAAATGATACAGTGGTATTGTCAGCCTAAACAAGAAAGATTCATTTTTGAAGGCACTGCAGTTCAAATTTGGAGTATGCTAAAAACAAACAGCGTGTGGTTTCTGGAAGCGTTTTTTTGGTTTCTAAAACTATAGCATGATCTTATTTTATTAGGCCATACATCTAGCATTTACTTTTATTAAAGACACCATTGAAAGTAAAGGAATAATTCTATGCTCCCACATTTTAATTTATGGATAAAATTGTTTCTATTCAATTGCAGTTATTATATATGTGCAAAAATAAAGGAGAGTGTAATATGGCCTCTCGTTATAATGTCTTCATAATTTTGTTATCAAATTTATTTCATTTAAAAATACCTAATTAATTATTATATGTATCATATTTTGTACACAGGATCCAGTATTTTGACAGATCCCATAAGATTCACTTTAGGTGATCATCAAATTACGTCTGCGTCGAATTCGAACATAGCAGGCCCAGTCTGTGGAGTATTAGCCGGCTGTGTCATAGCCATAGCAATTGCAGCCGTATTCTACTATCAAAAAAGGCGCACCTTCAAATCGGCGAATGGGGTGGCTTTTGAGAATCCGAGCTACTTAAGAGAAGTTAACATGGAACATGTTCAGGTAAGCAACAAATAAAATATTTGTTTCAAAAAAGTTATGTTTATTCTGTGTCTGTGTGTCCTCGTTGAATGTGTGTGTGTGTGTGTGTGTGTGTGTCTGTGTATGTGTGTGCATACAGATATCTGCCGTCTCCAGCGATCCATCAAACGACTGGCGACAGGAACGATTACAATCATCATCAGCAGCATCCGCTGAAACCACTACGGCCATCGCTGATCAGCACCCTGTGGTTCACATGGCCACCGAAGTAAACCCATCGCTCTACGAGGAACTGAAGCTTGGTCACGAAGGTGTTGGATTTAAAAGACTGGTCTCATAGGATTTGTAGATTGCTTAGTGCTCCCCTGTGACATAGTAGTTTTAAGGTATCAAAATGACTATAAATACGAAACAAATATTTTAAAAGCGCATAATAATCTTCTTTGTATACAAAAATGTTAAAATGAAAATTTTAACAAACAACAAACAATTGAAATACAATTTTATAATATTCAGAATGGCATGCCTGATTTGATTCTACGAATTATCATCACAGAAAAGAAAAATAAATTGTTGCTATTTAATGGTTTATCTTAAGAATATACCAACCTAGAACATATTTAAAAGTATTGTTTTTGACCATTTTCCCATCACACAATTAAATACAAATCAAAACATAATTTTCAAAATCCTATATGAAATATTGATAAGAATTATTGCTAACTCTCTAGTCATTTCACACTCAAATTAGAACACCCTCCAGCCTCCATCTTCCCCCCGTTTGAACAATCTCAAATACATATATATATATGCATATATATTATAAATGTAATCAATAAAAGTAAAAGTTACAGTAAAAGTTCGTATCCCAAAATAGATTCAAGTTGTACAGAGTTGTTCGCAGCTCGAGTCCGCTGTAAGTCTGGACAATGTTGATCAATTTGTTTTTAGTATTGCCTTACAGTATGAGTTGTGATAGATTGAGTGATATAATATAAATGTTAATGTAATTAAAAAATAATGTACATGTAAAAAGAAATAATCAGACAAATCAATAAAGAGTATTTTAATAATAAAGATTTTGTTTTATTATTGATTTTGAACTCGTTTCGAGACAAGAAAAGAGGGTATAGATTGTTTTGCTTATTTTTGGCGTTATTTTGATTTGTTTTTTTTTTGCTAGTTTTATGATAATTTATAATTTAAATAAAAAAACCAAAAAATATCGCATTTTAAAAAACTGATAATTTTTATAAACGATTAGGCTTTGAAATTTTTAATTATAATACTTTTTAAATTACATTAATATAAAGCACTTCAATATTTTAGGTATGTAATATGTATTTAAAATAATTCAGTATTTTAAGCAATTTTAGGAACCATATGAAGAATTAAACCGAAGCGTCAGAAGTTAATCGTGTTTAATTATATATATGCTCAAACCGCAAGGTGATAAAAATTATATTCTTTCGTGGTGCATTTCCAATTATTTGGTGGACATTTTTTTACTTTTAAAAATATCGCTAAATTGGATACCAAATTAGAGCAGTGCGTTACGCACAGATAAAAACAATCGGAAATCTGATTCACCTGCGGCAAAATGCTGGTACTGATGACAAGTTTGTCCTACGAATTCCGACAATATAAAAAAAATAGTGAATATTATGCTATTTATAAAGGGATTGCTTTGGAATCCCGTAAATCTATATTTCTTTTTTTTTCTCGTAATTATTGAATCTTTTCATTTTTTGTATTTTTTTGTTGTTATTTTATGGTTTAGATATATATTTTTCTAATTGAAGATTTAGAAAATGCTGAAATTTGAAATGATTGAACTGCACATATTTAATTTTATTTATTTTTGCAATACCAAATTTATTGAATATTATTCAACTTCTAGGCTAAAGTACATTTTGGTAAACCAAACTGTTTTTAAGTGCTCAAAATTGATGGGACGAAGAACCCCTGAGTACGAATCAGTTTTTAAATCGCTTCGTTCGCACTCTTCTTTTAAAATAGGAGGGGGTAAGGTTTGTATGAGGTAGAAAAAAACAGCATTCTAATGAATGATTGAAATTTAAAAAAAAAACCTGTATAATTTGTTTCCTCTTTTCTTACTCCATGGTCATGCTCCAAAAATGTACTGTTTGTTTCTATAATTTTTTTTAGCAGTTCACTTTCCAATGCCTTTACCAAAGATACTCTCAACTTGCCGGCAACAAAGCTATTACCAGGGTAGGGATTATGTAGCTCGTTTTTGACTGCTCTAAAATATTGTTGCTACGTGGTAACATCATTAAAGCACGTATAATTTATATGCAAGCAGTCCAAGCAAATCAATTAAATACACCAGATAAAATGGTACAAACGCCATTCGTTATTCTAGCGGACGACTAATTTTTTTATTACGTATTCCGGAATTAAAGTGTTGCAAAACGCATTTCCTATACTATGTTATCGAGTGGACGTCGAATTATTGAGAATGTATTTGGATTAGGCTCGGCCAGACTCAGGATCATGTGGAAGCCCATTGACGGCCAAAAGCAACAAAAAATGTGCTAGCAAAATTTGTCTTATACATTACTTTATAATTACGAAGAATGCTGTTGCGCTTTTACTATTGATCATAAATTGGATGGCACATTTCTGCCAGGAGAATGGCAACAATAATTTGCAAATTTTGGAGAGATATCTTGAAATATCTTGAGAACGTCCCAGCAAAAACGCAACCAATTTGCGGCTTCGCAATATAAACAAACAATTTTGAGAATTCGCTCCAAGAATGACATCGCCGCGAAGTATGGGTTTTACGTCATCCTGATCAACGCTTTTTATCCGCTTTTTGTCATCTTATTATTTTTTAGAGATGTCTGTAAAACAGTTTAAATATATGGCATCCAATTTAGCTTACTCCATATAATTCAATATTGTACACCAAATAATTGAAAATTCTCCACCAAATAAAAT
>JAAAKO020041007.1:0-12135 GCA_010015015.2 Bolitophila cinerea
CTTTTGACAATATGTCAAATACTCGCGCGTTTTTGCGCGACTCGCGCGCGAGAATGGTCGCCTGAATTGCACTGCTGAATTCGACTACTGGTCATGTCAAATAGTCCAGTTACCAGAGTAAAGAGGTGTGCAATGTGCAATGTGCATCTAAAATTAATACCGTGGGACACGTAACCCAAAAATCAAGTTAAGCAAACAAAATAAAAAAGCATCTAATTAAATAAAAAAAAAAATCAATCCGACACTTAAAAAAATTATAAAACTTTGCTTACAAACTTTAAACTAAAAGAAATGTTTATCCGTTTCCTAAAAGTCTTGCTCACGGCCTTTAAAAAACACAGTTTTTAGAAAGCAACGCGTTTAAAAATTTCAAAAGACCTTTCAAACGCTCTAACCTCTAAAGCGTACTTCTTTCGGATTGACATGAAATTTTCTCTAATAAATGTGTATTAATAAACTAAAATAAATTAATGAATTTATAGTAAATAAATTTAATATAACTATAGACATTTTTTGTCAGGGTAATCTCCACTACATCTATTTTTTAGAAAGTAAATATACGCCTATAAAGATGACAACAAACTCCAATAATCTCTTTTCTCTCTTTTTAGGTTTATGCTTTTGTTTGTCATCATACTTTGTTTTCAGTGTTGTTTTTACTAACATTTATTTCGTTTTTGGGCTATCAATTAAATTCAAAATAATGTAGTTATGGAATAAAATAATAAATAAATTTTCGAAGTAAAGTGTTCCTATTTTCTGTTAATTTTATCTTGTTTCTAATTTATAAATCTTTTTATTTCAGACCTTTGTTACGAGCCAACTATAGCGAACATTACATGTAAGTTTTTTTTTTGTATAATTTGTGCGTTTTTTGAAATGCAAATAAATCTTCATAGCAAACATTTTTTTAAAAAGAAAATTTCATAAATTTTAAACTATATGTGAAAAAACAACAACCTGTACATTTTTAGAAGAGTACTTATTATTTTATTTTATTATTCGTCGGATATATTTTTTAACAAAATCCGGGAAATGAAAATCTAGGATCAAAATCAAGAAAATGATGAAATCCCGGAAAATAAGTATTTTTAAAAAAAGCTTATTAAATAATTTAATTTAAAAATACCACATTTGATGTTACCTAGATCTACGAGAACGGGTTAAAAATAAATTTAAAGAGTTTATTTAAAAAAAAATTAAAAGAATTTTAAATAGTTATTTAAAAAAAATAAAAATAATTAAACATTAAAATTATGTTCATTTAAAAAAAGACAAAAATTATAAGAGAGATTTGGTTATTTCCGGGATTTCGTCATTTTCGGTATTTTGTCATATCCGGGAATTTAATTCCGGGATTTTGAAATTTCGGGATTTTCATTTCCGGGATTATAATTTCCGGAATATTGTTTCAGAAATTTTGTATTCCGATATTTTGATTTCCGGGATTTTGTACCCAACCTATGTTTTTGTTGTACTGAACATGTTTTTGGGTCGATTTCATGCCGCCCTGCATTTCCATATTAGCTATTTGGGCCACTAATTTAATGACCACGTTCCAACTAGGTGGATTTGCATCACAAGCCTAATCTTTGACGTTATTTCACCCCAAGGAGGTAATTTAACAAAAATGTCATTACATTTTTTGAAGCCTGGTTGAGATGCTTAAAGTGTCGAAGAAGAACTTTTTGTAATAAGGTTATTTCCGCTATCCTGTGTTATCATCTAAATAGTTAATAACTAAAAAATAAAGAGCACCAGCACCACAATAAAAAAAATCCGTTTCTTTTTTTCTTCATAAAATGTTTATTTGTATGTCATAGTTATAATAATATTTAAATCTCAATTCAAAAATAACACAAGATCTGATGTTGATGTGTTCGGTCTAAATTCAATAATAAAAATAATAATAATCCACTGTTATTTCTTACACACGAAACTAAATATAAATTACATACATACTTAAAACAATATACTATATAAAACAAAACGCAAAGGACCGCAAGAATCTTCCGATTACTTTGCACTGTGCAAACTGTTTGCGTTTTTTTGTATTTTAAAATTAATAATACTATTTTTAGTGTTTTGTGCGTGGGTTTTGATGTTTTTTTTCATTTCTCAAACACACACACGCAGCAAGAAAATCCTCGAAATTATAATCATCGCGTTTTAAGAGTAATAAATATTATAAAATTAATTGTATGACTTATTTTAAATTGTATATAGTTGTATACACTACAGTATAAAATTTAAAATCATAAAATGATTGCTTTTGTGTTCACGTGGAAAATTTGAAATAAATTATAAATAAATATATAGTTTCAAAAAGTACGCAGCCGCACTCCTTCGATGCCGGGAGAAAGAGGCGTGATTGCCGTTATACAATAAATATAATGCTATTATACATTTTGTTTATAAATTATAAATTACTTAAACTATTTATACATACGGCTAAATATATATAAATATATTTTATATATATATATACTTGTGTGTATAATTAGAAATCGAAAAGTTTCATATGTACATTGTACACTGGGAACAATAAATACTGTTTACGCGCGCACGTTTGAGCATAACGAAAGTTGTTTGTGTGTAGTGTATGTGTGTGGTGTTGCCATATTGCAAACGCGATCGATATGATAGATTTTGTAGTTGTTGTTATGGAGGTGGTTTTTTGTGATTGCCTTCGTTTGATTTTAATTTTATATATCGAGTAAATACGCGCTTTTTTAAAATTTGAGGCATGATACTATTGATTAAATATTATTGCTTATTTGTTTTTTTTGGGGTTATAAACATTTTGGGTTTTTTTAAAACACATGTGGGGGGAGGTTGTTACACAAAACAATTGTTATTACTACAGTCACATTTTCGCTGTAACTACGTTTTTTAAAACTCTACTCTGTCAAAATATATTCTCCATAAATGGCGGCGCATTCCAATAAATTTATTTGTATTATTACTTTTGAATGTCATTTCGCTCGATAACTACTCGAGAACTCTATATATATGATAATATATAATATACTTTATATAGATACACATTTCTAAGTTTAATAATAGTATAATATATATAATAACGGGTTGATTCTTGCACGATCTTTTTTTATCTGATTTCTCTCGTTTTTTTTGTTACAAAATATATGTGTGTTCTTCTGGACAATATATATATATATATTTATATAATATATGCAAATGGAGCACGCCATTTTTGGAATTTCTTAACCTAACATTCTAAAATACGTGTTTTTGTTTTGTGATTTGTCACTTAAATGCAATCAATTCAAATAATTACTGTATGGCATTATTTAGCAATAATTTGTGTGTTTTTGTTCTTATCCTTCTTTTTTTAGAATTGAGTATTTTCAGTGTTTTTAAAAAATTATACGTTAAAAATGGCATTTCCGATTGCTTGTATAGTTTTTTTTTGTTTATTTGTTTTGTTTAGAATAAAAAATCATCACATTTTTTACTTTTATTATTATAGTTTTAAAAAATGTGTGTATGGCCAACGGTTTTATTTATTAAATTGCGATTCTCGTTCGCTCGCTCTCTTTATGTGTGTGTGTGTTGTCTCTCTCTCTGTTTTTTCTTTTATTATATTTGGTATAGCAAAATAAATTCTTAATTTTAAAAATACTGCTGTTGTTTTACACGCACTATCGCATGCATACTACGCACACGATGCTCGACCGTTAACTATATATAAGTGGCGCCATCGTGCGGCATAAATGAATTCTTAATTTCAAATGTTGTTACGACTATACACACACAATTGTGGAAATAAACGGTAATATAAATCTAACACACTAATATATAACTATTTACACATACTTGTTTTTGGGTTGTTGTTGTTGTTGTTTAGAATGACATGAAATACAATATGGCGCATCGTTTGAATCATCTGATTGGCACACGACACACACTGTATCAAGTAATCCAGAAACGCCGGCAAGCATCGCATGCGTGCTCAAAGCACACGTGTCGTGCGATTGCATCTGACTATGTGACTCTGCGATGCTTGATTGATGACTAGGCTAAGAGGTTGAACCTATGGTTGCGGGATCGCCGCTTCTGGATAACTTGATGTTGTGATGTGTGTGTGAGTGAATACTCTTGAGCTTATAACTTACAAAATGGCTACAAAGCAGCACTCTCTATTTGAGAGCGATCTCGTTTTGTACTTTTGGCTTTGATATCAATAGAATCGATTATTTTGTTATGGTTTACGTGGAGATCCACTCCATTTATTTTGATTATTCGAACCTACAGAATTCCGTCAAGAAAAGCTGCGGTTACCTCATGTTAGGTGGGCTCCACGTGAAGATGGTGATGGTGGTGCTGTGGTGGATGTTGTTGTTGCTGTTGTTGCTGCTGTTGTGTTTGTTGTTGTTGTAGTTGGTTACTTGGGTGATTCTGCATCATACCAGCATGATTTTGGAACATTTGCTGTTGCATTGGTGGCTGAGGCGTTGACGGTGGCACTGGAGGTGTCGCTGAAACGTGTGGCGCCGGATTGTTACCCTCTTGATATGGACCGGTCACAACGCACGGATGCATCGGAAAGAGAGTTGTCCACGATGTTGTTGTAAGTGTAGGTGCACGAAGTGACACCTCTTCTTTCTCTTTGTTCAATCGCTCAATATCTAGCTCATACTTTTGCTCATCTTCTGGTTCTTCCTTAATCTCTTCCTTGATCAACATCTGTGTATCGAGTTTGTTGGTGTTCTTTTTACCATCTTTTGATTTACCGGCATCAGCAGCGTCCGGCAGAACGCCTAGTTTCTTGAGTCGCATTTTCTCTTCCCACTCTTCGATACCATGCTTATGACGATTAAGATTGCGATGCTGGTAAAAAATCAATGTAATCCTCGTGGGATTGAGACGATTCGGACGCTTCAGCGCTGTGGTTGCATGCATTTCGTGTTTGGCACATTCGATGAGGACGCTTCCATGGCCCAAGGCAATACCAACACCACCCATCTGTGAGTCCTGGAAACATTCTAAGTTTTCATTGATTTCGGTTATCTCACCGATGGGCTCGGACTTTGGCGGTGTTTCTGGTTTCATTTGCTGTGGAGGAACCATCGGTTGCATCGTTGGCACCGGTGACGACGACGGATACATGTTCCACGTTGGTGGGCCGGCCGGTGAGACAGCGCTCGGTGGTGGTGGACCAACATTCGAATGGTACATATTGTACGGATTGTAAGCCTGATGATGATTATAGAAATTATAGCGCATCTTCTCGTTGTTATAGTACTCCATGTTGTTGTAGTGTTCGTAAGGAGTTGGATTGTACGGTGAGTACATTGGATAGCTGGGTGGTGTCGGGTGATAGCCGTAACTGTGATGTGAATAGTCTGGTACTTTCGGTTTAGCAAAGCCAGAATCTTTATTGAAGTTGTCTGCAGTGGCTAAGGACTGCAGTTTAGTAGGATCTGGTACGCTTGGACTGAATGCAGAGCTGCCAGCCGTTGAGAGGGTGGTTGAGTCTGGGTTCTCTTCGTTGCCACGACTCTTGACCTGTTCACCTCGTTCGGGGAATCCAAAGTCAGCGCCAGGCTGCCATTGATTGTAGTAGTTCCGGTTGTCAATGTACGAACCTGTCGTGTAGTCGTAGGAATACGGAGAGTCTAGCACAGTACTGGATATCTGATTGGACTGCAGCTGAGCGTCTGTGAAGTTGTCAATCATCGAGGCCATATTAATGAGACTGGCATTTGTGTTCATCAATGGATTGACGGGAGCTGAGAATGCGCTGTTAGCAGCTGGACTGGCTGTGTTGTTGGTGCCACCCGGAGTTTGTGCACGTGGAGAAGGAGTTGTTGGTGGCTGTTTCTGTTGGTTCTTGGAGCCTTTCTTGGATTCCTTTTTGTTGCTTGTGGCCGGTACTGGAGTTGGTTCAATGGGAACCGGCTCATCTGCAGGATCTTTGCCGCCATTGCGCTTTTTGCCATGTCTTCGGCAGGGAAGCAGTGGAGTGGCACGCACACGAACCTCACAAGGAAATCTATGCAAAAAAGTGGATAATTTAGTATCGTATGTAATGACTTAAACCTTTTTAAAAGCGAAGAAATACAAAAAAAACTCTCATACAAAACTCACTTCTCGAGAACCTGAACGGCTCCGGTTTTGTGTTTGTCCTTCTGGCCTTCGGCACTGTCAAACTCATCGGTTGAGTCCATCACGTACAACGGAAGCACATGCAGTTGTTCATCCTCGACCGGACCCAGGCTGCCAGGCATTCGTGGCTTGATCAAGCCCACCTGAACGGTACAACCATCTTGCATGTTATGTAGATCCCGATGGGAGTGCGCACAGAAGTCAATGCACGTTGTAACACCTGATAATATCGAAATCGTCAGAACCTTACAAAATCTTCCAGCGCGGAATTCCACCAAAACTTACCGGAAAATGGTTTACCAGTTTGCAGCCCTAGACGACAGTCGGGCGCTTCGCTTTCGTACTTGCACTGATTGTCGTACGCACGCGGGGCAACCTTAACGTACAGTGGACTCAAAATAGTGGCCAGCACATTCATGTGTTCCTCGATCTCTGCCTCCTCGTTTTTCACGGACAATCGGAACTTACGTACTGTCTTCGACCGAGCGTATTTGCAGCCATTGTAGTACATGGACCACGAACAGCCGAAGCTGAACGATGCACCGCACGTCTCTGGATCTAGGCCTGAATCAAGATAATGTATTAGATAATTGTTGGTATTTAGTGTGTTTGAGTGTAGCTTACCTTGACATGCACAGGTGCGATTCTCGTTGGTGGCACAACGACGGGTCGTCGGTAACCCGAACTTATTGAGCTTGTGCACCAGCAGTTTGTAAGCTCCGTCAGCCTCGTGCTTTGGAATACCTTCCCAAGCGACTATACACACAACAATAAAGGTAGCCGGGCACCTGAAGCAAAGATCGAAAAAGAAATCTATTATAGTAATTCAGTTATTAGCATTATTCAGTATAAAAGAAAAAAAATACGATATATAAGAATTTGAGAGAAGAAGAAGAAAAAAAAGCCATTTTGGTGGCGCTTACAATACCACGCTTACCGGTGTCCTTGTCTGCGTTTTACAACACATAGGATTTTCTCCTCAGGATCGGCACGCCGGATCACCCACTTTGCCAGTGGACAACCCTGGCCGGTCTTGCCCTCTTTGCCTGTGTAAAGTACTTTTTCGATGCGCAACTGTCGACCACTGATTCCAACGCGCGTCTCCATGTCACGGCGGAGCTCTTCGATGGAGGAGGCTGAGCCTGAGATTAGAATACAAATAGTCACATTTAAAATAATGTCCGTACAAATACAAATAGTTATTTGGCTTTAAAGAAATTTCTACTCACCGAGATGCGTATAATAACTTCCGGGCTCCGGTGGATTTTTATCCGATGGAAAGCAATCGCAATCCGGCACTTCAGGTTTTGATCCTTTCTCCGTCCTGTCTGCGGAGGGTTGCGCCGTATCTTTTACGATTGCTTCGTCGCCGGTGCCACAGCCGCCACCGCCACCGTTGAGCTGCTGTTCTTCGGAGTCGTCCAATGGTACCTCGTCTCGTGTTTGGAGACCAGCACATGTGCCATCCTTTACGTGCTCACGACTGGGCAACAGTACACTGCCCTGACGACAACACGAAAACCCGAGAATGTTTTCCATAGCAGCTGGTCCACCTTCGCCGAGAAACGGATACGCACCACCGCTGAATTTGCGCAGATGATCTTCACCGGCCATATCATGGTAATGATGGTGATTGTGATGCCTTCCTGTTTTGGGGTACGTGTGCACCGGAATTTCTTTCTCGTAGTTGGTTAGGGAACACTGTTTGATGTCTGCTTCGAGGTCAACGCCACTCGTGGGTGTTCTTGGTGCCGGCGGACGGCCGTGATCAATGGGAGCACCAGCGTACTGATTAAAATTATTTTGGTAGCTTTGCTGATGATAGCCACCTGGATACTGATGAGGATACACACCATTACCAGCAAAACCAGACGCAGCGGTATTACCACTGTTGTAGTTTTGCGCCGCATAGTCCTGGTGCGGATTGTACTCGGGCTGAGGCAGTACACAGTTACTGTTGTTCTGTTTCTGTTGACTCTGGCAGAAGTCGGCATAGTTTATGAAATTCTGGTAGTTACGTTCGTAGCCCTCCATTTTCACCTGGGACAGTTCAAAGTGTTCCGGTGGTGGTGGTGGCATTTCGGGTAGTCCGTAGCATGGTTCTTGTTTTATCTTCATGTTCATATCGAACTGATGGTGTTGCTGCTGCGCCTGCTGCTGCTGGAGATGCTGCTGAGACTTGTGTAGTGGACTGCCGGGCACGGGCATCGGATGATGAAATGCACGAGTGTCACTGGCAAAAGGTGATTCACCAAAGCCCATTGATGGATATGATTGATGATGTGGCGGTCCTGATGGTGGAATCATTGGACCATTAGAATAGAGTCGATTGTTATTATTATTGCCAAAGTTTGGAAGAAATGTGGAAGCTTTCTTGTTGTCTTCTGGTGGTGGTGGTGGTGGTGGTTGTTTTGGGTCTGGCGCAGTAACAGCTGTTGCAGCTGCCGATGCCTTCTTGCGCTGTCTCTTCGGTGGCTTGCGATCCGGTTCCACTTTAATCTTTGTTACATTCTCTTGAGCCATTGCTGGTTGTTTGGACATTGTTTTACTGCCGATTGATGATTGTTCTCCAATTATTGTATTGTTCTTGTCATTTCCGATGACCAGTCGCTTGGGACTGGCCAGCTGCTGTTTAGCCTGCTGCTGCAGCTGCTGCTGTTGTTGATGCTGCTGCTGCTGCTGCTGCGGATGAAACTGATAGTCGTCCGGCTTTATAAGTCCGGTCGGCTTCCAGTTACCTTCGCCACCACCTCCGACAGGTTCACGACCACCGAGGGTCGGAACCGACACGCACCCACTGCCACTGTTATGACTCGGGTCTAGGTCTCGGAGATGGTGGCTATACGATAAAAAATGATTGGCCTGAGCGGATTGTTGTGCCGACACCTGGCCCACCGATTGCTGCTGTTGTTGTTGCTGCTGCTGCTGGCTATGCTGTTGGTCTATGTCCTTATTCTGATCGTTTTTGGTAAGGATCATTGTTTTCAGGCGAGTGTTGAGATTAACACGATCCGATTGATTGAACATGTCGTTATTACCTTGCGGATGCGGTGCACTGTTCCAGTTCCAGTCCTGGCCAGCACTTGGCACCTGCTGTTGTTGTTGTGGCTGCTGCTGGGTCATATGATGACTGGGTGATATATTATGTCCACTCTGGTGTGAATGCTGGGAGTTTGGAGTATGCATGCCCGAGTGAGTTTGCATCATTTGACTGGAATTATGACTGGGCGATGATTGTTGCATAGTATGTGGTGTTCCCGGATGCGTTGGATACCGTGTGGCAGCCGGCTGTTGCATTTGCTGGTGATGATGACTTGGTGATTGTTGTTGCTGCATTTGCATTTGCTGTTGTTGTCCAACGGTACTTTGTTGCATGTGATTTGGAGTCTGGGGCATGTGAGTCGAGGATCCCGGTCCAGTTGGTACCATCATACTGTGCTGGCTACCCGGCGTATTCATATTACTGCGATTCGGTGAGTGTGGCACTTGTGGAGCATGCATATGACTGGGAATCGCTTGGGTCGATTGCTGGGATGGTGGTGTCTGTTGGGGTTGTGTTGTATTTGAGGTGCCGCTGAAATCGCCCGAATATCCGTTACAGTTGAGTGAGCGCGGCGGTACGCTGTTCACCCGTGGATATCCAGGCATATCGTTTCCCGAAGCCAATTTGTTCAGGTCGTTTGTCTGGGAGTTATTTATAAGCATTGGTGCAGTGGAGCCCGTTGACACCTGACTAGCGTATGTAACGGCCGGGGCAAAGCTAACGCTTTGCAGGGACACCTGATTGATGCTGGGTGCCATCTGGTTGGCTTGGAATTCGTAACGTTGCACAGGGGTAGCATAGGTACGGCCGTAGTTTGGCTCAAAGCCGAGGCCGGTTTGAACGTAGCCATTTGGTTGGTATGCATAGCCCTACGAGAGAATATAAGCAAACGAGAGATGGAATTTAGCATTGTTTGAACTGTGTGTTAGAAGCCCTCAAAAGAAATCACCTGTGGTTGGAATTCGATTGAGTTTAGCGGTGTGATTGCTGGAGTATTTTGGGGTATTTGCTGGATGAACTGATTCTGCCATCCCTGGGATGGATCAGCCTGCCAGGTTGGATAGAAGGCCATGGGTGCCTGAAAACAAAACAAAATAAATTAAATTAGATTCCGTATATACAAAGTCATATTTCTGTGGTGCTTGGCGAGGACAAAGCCAGCAATTGTCCGCCAGCACAATTCCACATAAAACCCATTTCGAGCCGCCACATAAATTATTACGAAAGCACACGCATACACACAAAGATAAATTAGACTATATATATAATATGTATACACACACACGCACACATAACTCACATGGTGTGTCACATAATTCAAATTTATTTATAATTTCCCTTTTACATCCGAAAATGGTCGCACAATGAAAGCTTTATGTTCGGAAAATTTGCATAAATTCTCAAATAAATATATATGTTTCTGCGAAAGCACCCAACTAACAACAATAAAATATATCAGTATATATATAGTGGATGTATGTGTGTGTGTGTGTAAATATGTTCGCATGGAAATTCCGTGGAAATTTATGTGTGAAAAGAATAGAAATTAATTCAAATATGTGGATGTGTATATATCGTATATATATATACAAATGAATTTATATATGTACACCATGTGTATATAATGCTTGAAAATGTACATAGAATTTTCATAGAAAATCCCGCCGTTATAAATTGGATATCCGAGTATAGACTCCGGTTAAGGTATTGTATGTACATAACCGATGCCGGGCACAACAAAACAACCCGAGCAGCCCTCTCACACACATACACACACTCATATATAGCGAGAAAAGAAAATTTATGGATTTTACGATAAAGCCTTTGCTCATTTATTCTTAATGAATTCACATGCATGGCCAGCGGAAAATGGAAAACGTTCAATTTTGCATGTACACACACATAGTCCTTTACTAAGCTATATATATCCTATATATATTTTATGCATGTACTATATGTATTGTATTTATGTATATACGTGTGCCTGTGTTTGTATACACAAATTGATGTGTATACATCATGCAGTTTTCCTGTCTCCCGCGACTCGGTGTGTGTGTGTACTTTGCAAATCGAGTTTGCAAAATATTGCTTGCAGGTAAATTTAGAGTTTTTGTATATGTGCCACATAGCAACGAAGAAAAATCGAGTTACGCTGTGTTGTACAATTTTCCGTTTTTTTTTGAAAATATTTTTTTTTGTATTTCACGTGGCCGTTGAAGGTGTTTTTCTATCGATTAATTGAATTTCGGATGTGGTTTTGACAGTTTGATTCAATCAGCGACATCTTGCGGGATATGGTAATTAAAGTGTTTCTTTAAAGTTATTTAACGTAAACTTTGTTTTAATTATAGCGCTATTTTACAAGAAAAATATTCTAAAAATATAATAAAAATAATTCTTTGAGATATCAGTTTGGTTATATTAAGATTCTTTGAGATAAGCATATTTATATTCAAAAAAAGATATCAATCGTGTTTTTATTTAATTTAAATTACACTTCTACACTATATAGGACTAATTTATCTTAAAATTGCAATTAAAAAATATGTTTTTTTTTAAAAATCATTTTCCGAATTTATAACTTGGAAAATTACTATTTATTAAACAGTTTCATTAAACTGCAATCAATTTTAAAAAATAATAATACATATAATACAATTAAAAATGGAACGTATTTTCATTATAGATGGCGCTGATTGTATGAAACGTTCAAATTATGAAAATCATAAGAAAAGATAAGTGAAAAATATATCTTTCTAGAAAACTTCTATGTTTTTCCTATTTTCCCGGCGAGCTCGACCTGCACTTCGATTGCAATTTGTATTTCGCTGCTCTTCTCTTCAGTTTTTTCATCGAGTTTTCCTCCTAATGAAATTCAGCCTTGCTCGTTCAAACACACACACACACACACATACACACACACACACATACACAACTACTGGCCCCAGAATGTTTACCCACAC
>JAAAKO020041018.1:0-12135 GCA_010015015.2 Bolitophila cinerea
CATTAAAGCAAACTCTCGGCGTTCCTCCATGGTATCGGACGTCATCACTCAACACAAGAACCGATATGATCCCGCTGGGAGACTACATCAACCAATGTATCTACACCAGATTCTAAGATCGCAATAAAAACTTGGACTATGATCTTATCAGAAACCTTGAAAATTAAAAACACTTTTTAGAAAGCACTTCTCAAAAAAACACACTTATCTTTTCTAATACTAATGGTTTTCATATTCAGACACTTTTCCCTTTAATACTACTTCATCCGTAAACTCACATACAAAACACTGAATCTATAAAAAAAACTATGCCACTACCACCTGTTGAAAAGATCTAATCATTGATCTAAACTCAGATATCTGTTTTAATATTGTTATTGTAGTTATAATTTAATAAATGTTTTTTTTAAAAGAATATAGGCCGTATTAACGCTCAAAATAATTTAACATTTTACAACACAATTTTCTCTTATAAAATGCAAAATATTTTTTTAAATTTCAATTTTCTATGACGTAATGTTTGGGCCCTGATTTTAGATGACGGACAGACAGACGGACAACGTGGGATTAAAAGCCTTCTCATATTAGCTACGCTGGCATAGAAGACTAAAAGCTGTCCAAGATGTAATTTCTAATTATGGTATTTTATATTACCATCAAATATTTTAGTTGAACTAAACCAAGTCCTGTCTGGAAACATACACAGCAAAACAAAAAACCAAAAAAAAACTTACTTGAAGCGGCCCCTTGCTGAGTGGTAGACCGAGTAGTTTGTGCTCACCGCTGCCGCCACCACTACCGCTGTTACCACTGCTGCCGCCAAGCTTCACGCTGTTTATGCACACGTTAGGTGCGGAATTAGAGCGGTCCTGATGATTGAGGGACCTTATGGTAGATGTGTCAACAAGTGCGCTAAATTAAATGGTCCCCACACACACATATAGAAATGCAAAAAACGCGGTTGGTACCTTGATTGGTATCCACCAAATCCAGCGGCACCGGGATTCAGGATGCCCACCGTGCTCTCGGGATTGTGGGCCAGCAACTGTTGATAGTAACTGTTTATGTTGATCTGATGACACAGGGCAGGTACCTTCTCGCCGCAGCGCTGGTGAAACCGAAAGTTGCATTGATTACAATAAAGTCCGGTGAAGAGCAGTCGCCGGCAGCACTCGCAAAAGGCCAGCGAAAAGAAAGTTTTCCGGATGAACTATGGAAACAAGTGTTTTTTTTTTTGTTTAAAGATTATATATCAATAATTTTGAATATTAAATTTGATAATAATAATAACCTGATGTGATATTCTGGTCATGACCGACACCTTCTCGAGCACCTTGACAAACACCTCTTCGCACCGTATCTCACTTATGTCCATGTCCCAAGAGATCGGTGTCTCACTGCCCGCTTCCATGACCTCACACATCTCGCACGTCAGATTTCGACGACGCAACGGCTTTGATAGGGCTTCTCGCAGCCTCAGACCAGGTACCACTTGTACGGAAGTACGTTGCTGGTACGGAAGGTGGGCACGCAGAAACAGTTTCGAAGGTCGTGTCGTTGTGTCACTGCTTTCCGTCTATATAAATATATATATAAACAGAATTAGAAATGTAAACAAAACGCTTCACGCTATCGCGCGAATCTCTTTTGACAACCGCAATCGCGCACACATACAAGTAAATCCTTAAAAGCAGGTAGATAGAGGTAAAGTACACATACGCAGACAAATGCGTCCGACCGACGCACACCAACATATATATATATGTATATATATATATTTATATATATATATTTATATATATATCATTTATATATTAACATGATCACACCGCAACGAACACGAGCAGGAGCACCAGCGCACGGCGCGCTCGCAGTCGCAATTGAACGGTTCGGCTAATGCGCGACGATGTTTTGTATACATACACATTTGTATGTACATATATATGCTATAGATGAATGTGTGTGCAGAGCGCAACTCTTGTCACATCACCGGAGACCATGAAAATATACAAATCCTTGAACATAAAAATCAATTTTTTCCCAAGCAATATTTCTTGCAATTTTCAAATTGACTTTGACCGTGGTATCGCATCTTCAACGTCACACAAATCATACACACAATGATGATCGACGCCGCAAGATATTCTTTGCGTGCACTTACCTCGTCCGGTTGTACGTCAGGCGCTCCGGCGGCGGACTGCTGCTGCTTTTCCAGCAGCGACGATGTTTGCGACAATACGGAGGATGTAGGTTGCGTGGTGGCTGCCAGTTCGTCGGCCTGCACCTGCAATTGTTCCGTCAGGTCACGTTCTTTTAGCTCGAGCTCATGCAATTTGGACGTCAGCTCCTGGTACTCGGTCACGTACATGACCGGTGGATCCTGAAGATTGGCGAATCTAGCGTTGAGTGCATCGATGTTTTCGCGTGTCACATACATAACGGACTGCACGTTGCGCAGCTCCTCGAACAGTGGCTCCAGCAATTCGCTGTCACTGTCTTCGGTGGACGAGGACATGTTCTCGGTGTAGGCGAGGGCCAAGGACGGTGGTGCTGGTAATATTAGGCTAGATGTGCGGTTGCGGCCACTGACAGTGCAGCTGTTGTCGGTTTCGAGAGCACTATTACTGTTGTAATTATTGTTTGGCAGCAGCACTTCCATTTCCAAGAAGGCTTGAAGTACACTGAACACTGTCTGCTCGTCTGCGCGTTTTGCGAATTTTATACGAGCCGAGGACACGGTCACCAATCACCGTCACTGTTTGTAAAATTTGTAAAAAATATAGTATTTTTATGTGAACAGTTCACAATAATAGCGTATTGTATACGTGAAATCTATTGAGATGTACAAAATATATATAGAGGTATTTCACTCACTAACACATACGCGCAGCTGACAGTTCAACATCGTGACGTCTTGAATTTAGCTTGAGAAATCTGCGAGTCATAACTTAACAAATTATCGAACTGTCAGAATATTGAATAAGTGTGTGTGTACGCATTATGTACTAAAAATCGGATGAAATAACTCTATAAGATCCTAATGTTTATTTTTTTAAATCGAATACCAATGTCGTTTTGGTTAATTTTATATAAATACCTTTCTATTTTTCAGAGATTATTTAAATTTTAGGAAAAAGGCTCACGAGCCTTTTTTCAGACACCTCATAAGCTCTAGCTAAGAAAAAGTTGTTAATTCTACACTTAAATTTTGAAGAATTGTCTAAGCCTAACCAGCAGCAACATCGGTATTCTTAAGGGTCAAGTGAAAACCAAACATTATTGGAACCTCGAATAGAATAACTCGGAAAAGACTAAACTTCTATACTTCCAAAAATCTAATATATTCATGTATATATTAATAATTTCAAGGATATGTAAAAACACAAATTTTCAAAATTCTTTGCTCTCAATTGTCACGAAAACATTAAATATTTTAATAGTTAACAATAAAGTGTGACCAAAAAAATTTGAACCAAAAAAAAACAAAAAAAAATGTTTACTCAATTTTTTTTTGTAATCAAATTTTATTTTTAGTTTTTGATTTATTTTAACCCTATGCTAATTTTTGCTGCATTGCTTAAATATGAATACATAAAACGCTATTTATAATAAATTGATAATCCAAAAATTTCCGTTTAAAGCCTATAAAGAATATCTACTATTCATGTGCCTTTGCGATCACGCTGATCGGTACGAAGCATAGTGCGGCGCGCATGGCTCTGCAATGGCGAAGATCGCGCGCTTTCTAAATCCGAGGGCTCATGCACACAAAATGACTATATATACTAATACACACATACATACATAGTCAATAATGCGCGAAAAAGCGAGCTCTCGCGCCGTTTTTTTAAAAAAAACAATTACAGAATCGTGTCACAATTGGTCAAATATCAAGATAAACCGAATCGAAAACGTGTTCGATTTATAATATAGTAAATGTATTTCGTATATATATTATATGTATGTATTGGTTATAATTGTATATATTTTATATATCATCACTGCGCTCGGTGCCGCGTAACATAATGCATTCGCACGCGTGCGCGCGCGCCACCGCAAAACTGCATAAGTAATATTTATGTTTTATGTGCTTAATGGTACAACGCGCGAGTTTGTGTGTGTGTGTGTGTGCGCGCAGCGTGTAGACACTCGCAAAACAAACTGTACGGCACTCGAGCTTATAAATAAAATAGGCGCTTTAGTTTATAAAAGTATATATTACTTTATATAGTAAGTATATTTAGAAGTATACATCGGTATCAGTTCGGAAAACGTGCTCCAGTGAAAGAGAAAGTATTTCTCTCACCGTGTTTGAGCTTATAGTATTTGGATCCGTATATACATATCCGAATATATAGCCAAACAATCCGGTATGTATAGTATAAAACTGGTATATACGTTTTTGTGTATATATAAAGCGTATATATCTACACTAGTCCACATAAACCATTTTAATGTCATGTACACGTAATTGAAAATATATACACATGTGCAAACATTTGTTTTTCTAGATTTATATATTGATCGCACAGTTTTACATATTAGATAAAGCTTTTTACCTGGGCACCGAGCGTGCGCGCGCGCGCGCACTCGAGCAATTTATCCGAATTAATAAATGGTATGCTCGCTTGAAAGGAGGTTAGACGATCAACACTTTATGCGTTTAGTGTGAGTGTGTGTGTTGTATATGTATTTAAACTGTCGTGTATTAGTTAGCGATAATATGGCTATAGTTTACAATCGCAAACGCTCGAGAGCGATTATGCAATCAGCGCGGTTTATTGAACTATTGTCTTATAGCCAATTTTAATGGATTTATTAGCTGCGGACACGATCCACGAGTAATTATATGAGTGTACTATATATTTATACAAACATGACGTAATTTGAATTAATTTTCAATCAGTATAAAAGTATAAATAGGAAATGGATGCACTTAACGAAGCATTACTATACAATTTAATGAAATGCAAGAAAAAGTGCATCTCCAAGTCTAGATGCACTGCAAATAAATGATCCTGTTAATAAGGCACGTGCACATTATGTAATTGAGCTTCAATATCCCTCATAAACAAACATTTATCAATAATCGAAATAGAACGCGGGCGCGCGCATTCACACAAATTGCAACAGTTAATGTGCATGCACTTATACGCGATTGTAATACTTAAGAGGCTATTTAAGACACACACACACACACACACACAAAAAACATATGTTTGCCACAAATAAACAGTCGATTTTATGTTCCGCCAGTGCGCGCATATTGTTCATAATCATAAACTGTGCGGAATAATGTTTTTTTGATTCCACGCGTGCATTGAGAATTGTGCGCATTACCGATATATTATTATTTCAACTGCATTTCATGCGTATATAATATAAACCATAGTTATTATACGTTTGTTTATTTATTTATGACACACTTAGCATTCTTGATGTATGCGTACGAAATGAGTCTGTCTGTATGTGTGTGTGTGTATCTGTGTCTGGGCACATAATATTATTATATAAATAAATGTTATTAAAATTGATGATGACTCGCGGTGCAGGCCATCTGGTCGTGCAGAATTCAATGGTCGCGTTTTTTCTTGTACTTATTTTGTGTGCTATGTTCAAGATGCATTCTTCGTGTGATCGCGCGCTGCACGCAAACATTGCAGATTGCAGCACAGCCACACACACACACATACACAGTGAAAGCGATCCGTTTTTGGAAAACACAGACAGGCCGGCCCGCCGCATCTCATTTATAGAGTGCATTGCATATGTTTTTAATTTATTTAGCATATATAATATTAAAATAATATTACGTCGCGTTGACTCTGTAGTTATATAAAAATGCACATGCACATTGCACATGCACTGCAAAGGCAAACTGCGAAATGGTAATTTAATTATGCTATATACAATATTTATGTATAGATATATTATTTTATACAAATAAATTGGAACGAAGTTGTGCGCTCACACACACACACACATATTTTGAATAATCACGTTCGATAAAAATCGATTGCACGCAGAGAATAAATCTATATATCTATAATTTATTTTTATTATACCTAAAGAATACATACACACACACATTCTCATCTTTAAGCGATGCACAGAAAACAAAAGAATGTAGTTATTATGAATTATTGTGAATCATTGTGAAACCCCGGCAAAATCATGAGAACATTTATTTGGGCAAAGAGCAATTGGTAATATTATATAGTGATGTTATTAGATTCCGCAAGATTTTAATTATGCCGGATTGTTCGGCGGTTGGGTAAGAATTATCGAAACGGGCCCGCATTAAGGTGCATTCAAAGATGATGTGTATTTCATTAGGTAACGATTAATTCAATGAGCAATGAATCTCTGTATTTGGGTTTGAGCGTGCCCGCCGCCATTATTGAATTCAAATTTGTATGGAGATATTTAAAAATAGCATTCGTGCTTCGAATGCCGTGGCCTAGATTTTAATTGTGCTTGGTTTGTTATTTTGGAGAAATTAGATGTTTTATGTTTATGAAATGAAAAAAATACTTACGTACTTGTTTATTAAGATACAACAAAATCAATAAATTAGACTGAATGTTTAATTTTTCTACATAGCACACTACCTTTTCAATATAAAATCGTATTTATTATAGAAAATACAACATTTTAAAACTATATAATTTTAAATACATTTTCAGGGTTTTCCCAAAAAAACATCTTTTTAGATAAAAATATCGAATGACAAAATCTTAAATAACTAAATCTCAAATTAAAATATCTCCGCTAAATCTCGAACCTTTGATTTTTTTTATTTTTTTTATTTTACAGAATTTATCATTAGTAATATTAGTAATATATTTTATAGATTTTGTCATCGCAGATTATATACGATTTTTTTTTATTTCGCCACGCTTTCCTTGTAGTAATTTAATATCGAAATTTTATAGAATATCTGAAATTACAAAATCTTGAATATTAAATAAATAAAATAATTGAATATAAATCTTGAAAAAGATTACTTTTGACCCGATTTTATTAAATGATCTAGAGATATGTATATAATTTAATAAAATGTATTTCAATAATGAAATTCAAATTTATGTCATTCTATTATTGTGTCTGTCGTGATTTCGAAATTCAAGTTTTGTTCGAAATATTTTTAAAGTAAGTAGCTCTATATTTTTAACAAAAAAAAAATCCTGTCGCTTTGAAAAAATGTTTATTTTTTTTATTTTGACCTTATACTTTGTCTTTAAAATATATGTTAATAATTGCGCAATATAAAAATCTACCTAAAAATCCTTCATGAACTTAATCAAAACGGGCATCGGACGAATATCAAAATATTTTTACTTAATAGAAATTTATAAATAATTGGAATTGGTCAACTCAACTTTTTTTGTTTGGTTATATATTTCTTTTACAGGATGGAAATAATAAACAATGTGCTAAAAAACAAAGTTTATTTAAAATAATTATTCTTGGAAACAATAAATGAGAAAACATAGTAGCAATAGTTTTAAAGGGTACAGTATTTTTTTCTTGGCATAACAATAATTTTGCATAGTAGCAATGTTTTGTTTTTTCGGCACGATTTATTTTCATCCTAATCATAATCATAATTTTTGAATAACTGTGCTTTTTTTATCTATTCTGAGGCATTTAAAAGATCGTCTCGCAGCACACAGGTGATCCACATAATATGTTAAATTAATATAATTAAGATTACATTTCTTAAATCTTAAATATTATTTTTATATTAGGTCTTTTGATAAAATACTTTACTTTTGCCTTGATAAAAATAGTTGTGTTTTTTTGTAGTATTTTAAACCAAAATATGATTTAAATGTTATAGAACTATTTTTAAATCGATATTTATAAGAATTCATATTTAAGAATAATTGTTATTGAAGACAGAACTCTTTTATATATTTGTTCACAACAACTACATCCATTAAAATTGTTTTTTTTTTAATTTAAAAGAAAATCAGCATGTTTTAGAAATCTTCATCTTTGTACCAAATAAGTCCATTAATTTTAACGATTTCATTATTATGAATAGGCAAACAAATTGACCAAAAATCGCGTGCACATACGTACAATGCGCTCACGCTTAAACAGCATAAATCATAAATGCAACATATAATAGACAAACACATATAATCGTACATACACGCACACTCTCTCAAAAAAGCGATACAATGGCACCAAACATGTAATATACTAAATGTGACTTGGTTATCGTGCACACGCGTACACACACACACACAAACACACAAATACTATATAGAAACAAGTTTCGGCTGCAGCACGTGTGCGTCTTTTCATTGCAGTTCCACTGCGCGCAGCATATTAATGCACATTAAAATAGTGAAATAGCAATTTATCAGCTTAAACATTGTACGACACGGGCTTGTCTTGTTTTTGTTATACATGCCCATTATATATTATGTATACACAATAAATTTTCTATATATACATATATTCACGATCTATAGAATTGTATATTATACCTGAATCTATATTATATATACCACACAAAAAATGTACTTGCACATTGGTACACGAATTCAGAAATCAACACGAGATCTGATATACAAACCAAATATATACATATACGGTATACACACACACTGACACACAAAATAAACTGAAAGAAAGCCAAAATCCAGTCGAATAAATAAAATATCTAAAATATATCGTGTATCTAGACTAGACTGAACACTGTACTCAGACTGTATTTGTATAGGTACAGTATAGATATGCCCGTCCAAATTTCGCAAGTGTTTTCGAAAATGATTGTAATGAATTATTATTAATGGGCAATTAGAATTACAAGGAATGTTTGCGTTAGTGTATTTAAGTACTCTGTTTAATATATTTATATTTAAAAAATAAGCCATGTCTCTGTCGGCACACGTTCTTTGGCAGCCTGACAATGACTGATGGCTATATATGAAACGTGGCGAACCCTTTGGCAAAATATATGTACATATACAATACATGTTATCATAAAGTCATGTATGCAGCAGCGGATTATATTACCGGTACACACAAAAACACATGCACACATAAACCAACGACATTCTCTTTTCTTTATCATAATTTATGTTATGCGCGCAGTTGTTGTTTTCTGCTCGGCATTGTTGCGCAATATGACTAACTCTATATATACTTATGCAGTCTACCTCTACACATACACAAAAAAGTGCACAATTGTATGTTGCATTCGAAAACAAATGCAAAGTGATTCTTTCTCGAGCATACCAAACAGGAGGCACTTCTTGTAATCGTCTTTTTTAGGCATAGTAATACAACAGAAAGCTTTATCCGTATATCCACGGCAAAGGTCGTATTCGCCGGGCGGCCAAATGTGTGTGACCGTAAAAAGGGTTAACACACTAAAACAAGAAACGATTTCATACGATTTCGTACAAATTATGTTGAGACATACCAAACAAAATTAAATGAAACAATGATGGTCCAAGATTCATACGACCACAGTTATTTCATCATTTAATATTATATGCACTCGAAATTGCGCATGTGCGAACAATGGTTTGCTGCACTTCATTTAATATGTACCTGGCGAAAAATCAAAGTACAACCAGTTTAAGAGCAGCTGAAACACTCCTCTGGAACATGCAAGCATATATTATGCATGTTTTATGCTGTGAGTGTGTATGTTTTTTGCGGTAAGTGTGTATGTTTATTCCTTAAGCGCACACGCGCAGAGAGAGAGAATCAAACTCGACAATCTTGAAACAACAAAAAGACCATTTAAATCACAACCTAAAGTTACATAAACGTTATGGCTAAACTAATATAATAAATATTTATATATATATATATATATATAATCATATACACACTATACACCGCAAAGGAACGCATATCATGAGCGTGAACATTTATATACGCATCTGCCTCATGTTCTCACAAGGTAAATATACAAAGAGATACTTTTGTGTTTATATATAATTTTAACATATTTCTGCTGCAGGGCACAATCCATAGTCAAAATGCTTTTTTAGGTTGGAAGGAATCGGAAATAATTAAATAATCTTCAATAAAATGGAGTGGCAACAGAAAAATTGAAATTAGATCAAATTATTGAATGTTCAGCGTTTCTTTTTTACATTCTACTGGATATTTAATTTGTTTATTAACACGAAAAAGATTTGCCGGACCAAGACCCGGACGTCTCATGCGTCCTTAAGGTTGTTGATCCATTAAGGAACCACCCGAAAACCAACCACTTGGCCTTGTTGCTTGTGTCTCCCAAAAAATATATACATATACAGATTCGCAAAATTAGGTTATATTTTTTATATTTTTTAATTGATTAGATAATGTTTATCATTAAAAAATATTGGCACAATCAAAAAGTTTAATAAGTTTAATAATTTAGTATTTTATTGCACAATATTAATTAAACAATATTATTAAACCAATAACGAATATTATACAGCAAAAGCAGATTAAAATAGAATTTAATAGCCACTTAATGACTGCCTTTCATTCCTGTCATTAGTCCTACTTTATGGATACTATACGATTCACTAATTTGGGGATTGGGGCAAACATTTTTTACTTAGGATTTCAAATAAAAAAATAGTCTATTTTTGTATGAATTCGAAATGATAATAACCATTGAAAAAATATTGCAGCCATTGAAAATAACACTCTTTTAATTTTTTGCAGGATAATTAATATAAGTTGAAATATTTTTTTATAATTCCTTTTATTTTTAATGGCCATTTAAAAAAATGCTTTAAATGTATTTTATTTATTTTTAATGAAAGTTTAGCCTATTTTCTATGGAATTGCAAATTTTTAAGAATATTGTTTGGTTAGTTCATTCAGTATCATTTTTCAATAAAAAACGTCACATGTCATTTTGAAAAAATGGGTAGTTTTATGCTTTTTATAATCTTTAAAAAAATAAAAATAAAGAAATAAAACATGACTTCCAAACATATGCGATTTTACGTGGAATGCATCTAATGAAAAAGTCACATAGTGTCATTTCACACGATCTTGATGACCAATTTAAAGAAAAAAATAAAGATTGTGTAATTTCAAGAAATATATTACAAGATCTTTAATTTTTCTCTCAGCAACTGAGTTGTTTTGCGAACAGTATAACCTGTTTTTCCGAGACGGCCGTTTTCTGCTGGAACCACAATTTGGTCATAAAAATTGTTAAGAGTTTAGTTTTCAAAAATAGTCCCTAATCCAACCTTAATTAGTGCAAAAAGATCGGTATTTTGCTGTCCATTTAATCTGTTTGTGTTTATCTATATCTAAAGTTTTAAATGTTAAATTAAAACACAAGACATATATATATATACATATACTATATATAGTATACATTTATGTACTATATCAAACGCGCACCCACCGATTCATTTCGAGTGGCTAATTTGCAGAAACTCAACCGCACAGAAATAACATAAAATTGTCGACATGTTTCTGTTTCGTTTGGTGTATATTTTGCAAAATGCATTCAATTGCAGCGATGCTGAACACGCGCGCACACATTCTCTCTATATATATACAATATATGTATAATATATACACAAAGATTATTGCTAAATTCGCGCCAAACAGTCGCGTCGTGTGGCCATAACTTAAAATTAAACCTTTTGCCTAGTGTGTCCCAGCCATACACTATGTTATACTACATATTGTACTACATAGTGCATACAATCATATATCATATATGTACACTTATGCACAATACACACATTAAAATGTATGCCTTTTCTATATATATTTAATTATCGTTTATTTCACAAATATATGTATTAAAATAGCTGTATGGTAAATGTTTTAATTGAAATTTGATATCGTTCGAATCTGTAACATTTATTTATATTATACACTACACATGTTTAGTATACCCGAGTGCTCTCGCCATTTTTCCGCCAGCTAAACATAATATTACCTATATATACAATATACTATTCCTTCGTATTATATACATTCTGACTTGATAGATATTAATTAGATTTATATATTTTCGGTTGTATAATTGCACATTGAAATGCATGAAATACGCATTTCCAATATATGCACTCGCGCAGCGCGATTATTCTATTTAATACTATTACTATTTTCGTATTTATGTTTACAATATCTATA
>JAAAKO020041029.1:0-12135 GCA_010015015.2 Bolitophila cinerea
ATGTAACATACTTGCAGATAGAATTAAAAAAAAACAAAAAAAGAAATTAAAAAATGCGTTTTTTTTTTTGCGTAAAAATAATCAACTTTTATTTAAGCGATAAAGTGATATTCTATGCCTCTTAACAGCTTATATTAGGTAATTCTATGTTTCTTAACAGCTTAAGTTTAAGCTATAAAATGGTATTCTGAACCTCTTTGTAGCTTAAATGAATGCCTATTACAATATTTTAAGCGATAACTGTAACTCGACTTTTAATAGGTATGATATCCTATATTATCGCTTACGAAAGCGATAACCCGGCCCATTACTTTAAATTTTTGCAAATTGTTACTTGGGTTGTTTATTTGCAGGATGTATATACCCTTTTACAGACTCTGAAGGCTTAGCCACATGCAGCACATTCCAGTTTCTGGTGTTTACATCTGGGTTTTGGCCTACTAGTAGTGCGAGAGCACTATCATGAGGCTCAATTCGTGGTATGACCACCTTTGCCTTCGGTACAACTGCCTTTGGGACGATTTTAAGAACGGCCCCATACCACAGTTCCTTCGAAGTCAGCCGTGAGGTCTCCTCAACCCTTCAACCACTCCAGGGTGTGGCTATCCTTGCACTGCAACATCCTGCTGTCGTTTAGATACCCTGTGCTGTCGAATTCTGGAAGCTTCATACTCTGCACACTGGCTATAACAACATAGCGTGGATAAGCTTCATCTCCACAAGGACCCATTCTTTCTTCTTCAACGTGGCTCTGCTTGTTTTGATGGTCTCACTTGCCCACTCCAGATTCTTAGTCTCCTGTGGGTTAAAAGAGGCGAATGAGTAGCCCAAGCGCTCCGTTACTTTTAGAGCTTTCTTGTATTTAGCAAGGGATCTACTGCCTTTTTCACATGTTCGTTTACGGCCCGAAACTGTAAGCGTTTACTTGTTTATTCTAAAATAATTATCTGAACTAAGTGGTCAAAACATTAATCATTATTAAAGGTATATTACGAATGATGCTCCTTTACCATTACATGAACTTCAGCATATAAAATCCTTATTTCAAAGTTATAATTTTATTTTTATTTATGACAACGGGCGTTGCGCGCACATTTTAGAATGCTATTTAAATATATAGCATTGCATTTATTTTATATCTATTCGGTGTACATATATCACATAATGTGTAAACATAAGCTCACACACTCACACACACAAACACATAATATATATTTTAATGCAAAGAGCATTGGTATTCTGCAAGGAAAATTACAGACAATTATTTAACATACTAAGCACGTATACAATTTGTAGTGTATTTTCTGCACTCGCGTTATCTTTGTAAACCACATAAATCTATGTGAGAGTGTGGGTGGTTTATGTTTGTGTGTATGTGTGTGTGTGTGCGAACGCGTGGTAGGGATTTTCTCGCGCCAGTTTCCTCGCGTATGTGTATGTGTTTTTCTGCAATGTTTATGTACTCAAGGAAAAGCAGCGTGCGCACAAAACGCCAAACCTAAATATGTTGCAGCAACGTTACGGAATTCCCGCAAATAGTGTGACTGCGTATAGTTGTATGGACTAGGGATAAATTTGTACACACATATACAGAAACGTACTACCAGCGTACACGACGCCATCGCGACCGCAGCGCCCACCGCGTCGTGCTAAGGGAACATATGCCTGTGTATGTGTATGTGTGTATGTGTAGTAAATGATGTTTATACGAGTGCATTCATGCTATTTTATAAGATGCAACGCGTCGAGCACACAGTCTTTTGAGGAACGTGTTTATATTAGTTATTCATGCTTTTTAAGACATTCTGTTATTGTGTACTTTGCATATTTCGTGAGTGCACATAAACTTGCATATACACAATATACACACATTCACATTGCACACCACATACTCATCATCACATACACACACACAACCTCAATCCACAGCCCTTGCATATACTGAAACTCATTATCCACGTGTACGCTAACAAAAAAAGCTTAATATGCATATAGCTTTTTTCTCTATGCATTACATACGAGATACGAGTATATAATATTTAATTTATATATACAAATACATGTTACGCGATGCCTCTTGAAGAATAATTTACATTACATTATGAATTCACACACACACACACACCATCACACACACACACACAAACACACCGGAAATGTTTTGATGTTTATTATATGGGCTGACACGTTTCTGCACAGTTTATTATATGGTATATTTTATATTTTCTTTTTCCTTGTGGTAATTTTTTTTATTTTTATTAATATAAATTAAAAACAATAATTAATAAATAATTAATTAAACAATTTAAAACCAGCATTCCCAAATATCAAAATTGTAAAAAATATATATGTAACTCTACCAGTGACATCAGCAATCATTTAAACAGAGAATGAGTTGATTAGAGATATCGATATTGATAATTTAATAGATTATTTTGCTAAAGCCAAAGCTAGAAAAATTACATTTAAGAAATAAAATATATAGTCATAAAAAGCAATAATTATATATTTATAATATATAAGAGGATTAGACCTATTTGGGTATACCTGATTAAAAAATATGCGTCTGTTGGAAGTACATCACTTATGAAAATCCAAAAGGGCTCAAAATTTAAAAGTATTGAACTGGGTGGTAAACCACATAGGACAGGCCCTGGATATATAGCTATTGAGTTCCTCCGATGATTTTCCTTGCTTAGAAATTGCTTAGCATGGATATCCGAGTGATGCATTTCTAGAAAGAGTTTCTTGATCACTACGTTTGTGATGTTGTCCGGACCTTTGCTCTTCTTGTTATCGCGTGATCGGATGATGTTACACAGGCTGTCGTACCTGACCAAATGGTGTTCTGCAAAGAAATTAAGTGAGGGATTGTCTGGCATAGTACTACCGAAAAATGCTACTGGAGCAAAAGTACCTTGAAATTCATTCCTGACTGTACGGCGGCACATTGACAAGTAGTCAAAATAAGTGTTTCCACCAACGTAACCAGATGTATGTCGATATCTGGCATTTTTGGGCAGAATTACATGACAGAGTCATCAAAATGCCAAACCCGACCGTTTCCACCAAGATAGATATTATTAATTTGGGTGATTGACCATCTAGAAAGAAGGTCGGCATGCAGGCCTCGAAAGTTGGGCCCATTATGCCTCTGCCGTCTCCCCAGTGATATTGTATTATATAGAAACAAATATCACTTTTTATCAAACCAATTGGATTGCTCTATGAAAGAGACGATTTGATCCATTTTGGTATTTGAAATTTCGCTTGGTTTGATTTTCCTTGTGAAGAATGCATTTCTTGAATGCGGTTCATTTTTTCAGTGTGTCTATTTGCACGCGCGATACTAAGCGCTGGTTCGGCACCTGTGAAGGATGTTGTTGAACCCTTACGGGCTATAGCTCATAAGCTTTCCCATTTCCATCATAATCGGAATGACCCGGTATATGCATTCAAAAGATTTTAGTTGAGCTAGTTGTGTCAGTTTAGTTTGACATTCATTGAAAAGATACGATACAGTTCTGTTAGACTTCATTGATCTTAAGACCGCCTGACTGTCCGAGTAAAACTTTATGTTGTTGTTTTTGGAACCAACTTCGAGTAGTTTTCAGCACCCAATAAGATAGCAAAAACCACAGCTTGGTAAACAGTAGCGTATCTGCCAAGAGGTATTGATAAGTTTAAACTGCCTTGTAGAGAAAAGATACCCGCTTCAGGTATTTTACATCGTTTTTGTCTAGATTATTTAATCTTTTCTTGGTAAATAGTACCATATTAGTTTTGGATGGGTTCACAGATCTTATACTACAATAGATCCCGCACAATTGATCCTATTCACAATTGTTCCAGCACAATTGATCCCGACCAATTGAGCCCGTCTATACAATATATAAAATATTTATTAATAAATATAATAAATACCACCTTCGTTAAACATTTTAAATGCTATTTAGTATAATCATTGAATTTAAAAATATGTTTTGTGTAACTATAAAAAACTGTTGCCTTATCCTTTTCGATCGTTCTTTTGATCATCATAAACTAATTTAATATAAATCGTGCCTTTTGGTAACCTTTTTTTTATGTATTTGATTTTTTACAAACGCATACTTTTTAGCCTTTATTAGTAAATTGTATTAGTTTCGGGTGTGTTTGAAAACAATTTCAGTATTCGATATCACAGGTCACAGCTTTCGATCTCATATTTGTGTTCGGTCTTTGTGCAGTATTAAGTTCATTATCAAACTACGAATTTTTAACATTATATCTTATTTCTTTTGTAAAGGGTGCCCCAATAAGAGTGCCCGATTTAAATTTGGCGCCATTTTTTTTGGGCAAGCGTCAGCTCTAAAATTTTACAGCTGTCATATATGATTGTTCCGATTATTAAATATGGAGCGCTACACAAAAGAACAACGCGTTATCATTATGAAAACTTATTACAAAAATGGGGAAACTTCTCCAAATGTGTCAACAATTCGAAGAGTGATCAATAAATTTGATAAACTGGGTCGATTATGGACGGCAAGTGTCCTGTACGTTGACGTACCGGCCGGCTTCTCGAAAACATCGCTGCTGTAAACGAGAGTGTCGAAAACCCGGGAACATCAATTCGGCATCGTTCACAACAACTCCAACTTTCAAGGAGCACCACGCAGAAAATTCTAACGAAAGACCTTCACCTTCATCCTTATACAAGATTCAGCTGATCCGGAGCTCAAACCAGCAAACCATGCACAGCGCTGTCAATTCGTTGAATGGTTGTTGGAGCAAAATGAAGTGGATGCCGATTTAAATAAAACATCTTTACTAGGGGTTAGAAACTGGCCACTTCTTTATCTGGGGTTTTGTTAAATCTCAGGTCTATGCGAATAAACCACAAACAATTCCTAAGCACAAGGTTGAAATCCAACGCGTCATCGGTGAGATAGAGCCGCAAATCTGCTAAAACGTCATCAAAAATTTCGTGAAAAGAGTAAACGTCTGCCGCCAGAGCCGCGATGGCCATATGCAGGATATTCTATTCCATACTTAATCGGATAATGTATAATTTATAACGCAATAAAAATATCACCACTCGCTCAAAAAATATGTGTTTTTTTTTTAAATTAAATCGGGCACTCTTATGGCGACACCGTTAGTTCATTTCAAATACAAAATTCAATTTTTCATTAACGCCAGACTTAACAAAAATTAACTCCAGTTTAGGCGACATTAAATGTTATACACATTTTCTTTCTAATAGTTATTAACACATGGTATTTTCTTCAAAACTATATCACACTAATTTTCGATATCACATTTTTTTTCTATAATAGTCTTATTGTCTGAAATTTGTTCTTGGGGCATTACTTTGCTCTTAATGGTATCATAATTGGTCAAAATAAGTTCAACTATTGTTTTAGTCGTACGTGTAACTGTGAATTTGTTAACAATTTGTTGTATTCAATTTAACTCGTAAATACATTTAATTGTTTGTTATAAGTTGATACATCATTCATATATATTTTGAAGTTGAATTACAATTACACACGATTTTGTGAAATTTATATATAAATTTAGGTACTGTACAGGTCATTTCGGTAACCTCATACATCCGCTAACACCAAAACCGGCGATTAGTCGAACGAAAAAGTTGCTAGTGTTATACATTTCTTAAAGTAATATACTAAAGTTGTAATTATCTTAAAATGACTGAATTTACTTGAATTCAATTTTACAAGAGTTCATTTTCCAAAAAAACCTGAGCATTTTCACGAAAAGGTACCGTATTCTAATTTCTAACCATACCATACAAATCCAATTTTCTCATTAATTAATTAAAAGGTATGTATGTCAAGTGTGAGTGCGTCATCTTCAAGATGCCACTCACGTCTGCTCGAATGCTTCCTCTCCACATGGCCCATATAAAGATATATATCATACAGAATTGTGTGCGAAAGGCTTGTACGCTCCAGAAATTATGGCAACTTGCAATTATTCACACAAAGATAATTAAATATATAGCGTAATTATGTTACGAGCTAACCCTTTTATTCTGTGCTACGTGCGTGGGTGACTTTGTAAATGTATGTGTATTATGTAGAGTGTGTATTGTATACGAATACTGTGTATGTATTTGTATGTGTGTATGTGTGTGCTTTTAAGGTATATTTATTAGTGTATTCTAGAGAAATAAACAACGAAGACGCACTATGGTAATATCCAGAATTTTAAAGTTCCGCACTTTAAAATCCCGAAATTTATAAATAATAAACAATATTTTAAAATTCTTAATTTTAAAATCACGAATTTCACAGATTTTTTTATTTATATTGTGGATTATTTGTTTCTTTTACTTTTTTATAGTATAGTTTCTTACAATAATACATCAGGACCTAATAAAGAAAATAGTATTTACTCTTTATAAATTTTTCAACTATATTATACTTAACTATATTATGCTCTTTTTATTATTTTAGATATTTAAAAAATGGCACAACTAGTGTTAGGTTTATTGAGAATGAATGTTTTTTATATTATATTTTTAAATCAGATTGAATTTATAAAGTAAACTAGATTAAGCAATTTTTATATAAATTGTATAAAAGAAGATTACTACAATTAACATTTTTATTAACTGAACACAGTATTCGTAAAATTCCACCCTCCAAAAATATTTACGATAAATCCAAATGGAACCTATGTAGCTCAGCATTTACTTATTTACATAACAACTTATGGCTCCTTATCAGAGTATAATGCATCTTCAGCCAGAACACATAGCTTTTGCACGGGCCTGTCCAACGTTGTTTAGCGAACTCCCAAACTGTTGATACAGTTTTTACTGCAATCCCCAAACTGTGATTCTTTTGTCTTCAACTTCTCGAACATCTTTTACAAATGGTCCCTCTTAATAGGATTATAATCCATGGGATCATTGCTTGGTGTACACAGTGGCCATGCATTAGGTACGGCCTCAATTTGGATGACAATGTTGTATGTCTGGTTTACCGTCAGTATCCTTTTGCCGACCACACGTCGTTAATGGTGTTTGAATTACTTCACTGCTGCCTCTTATATTCCACCCTTAGGGGAGCCATAGGAGTTATAAAGGCAAAGAAAATGAAAAAGTCAACAAGAAATGGAGACTCTGTCAGCACACAGATCAATTCATTATCTACCCCAACAAACGTTGTTCCGTTATCAGAGCATAACTCGGAACAATGGCATCGTCTACCAGTCATACGAGCTAGCACGGTTTGAAATTCCTGGGTGCTTAGCCCACAAAAAACATCCATATGAACCGCTCTTGTCACCAAGCAGATAAATATCACAATCCACCCTTTAATTTGCGTGGGCGCTTCGTACATATTTTTGTAATTCATTACTTTCTCAAAGCGGTCTTAGTAGTCGCTTTTATCGCATTTGAAAATGGGCTGGCAAAATCTACTCCAACTCGTTCGAATGTACAAGCTTGCATAGTGCGGACTCCTGGAAACGCACCCATGAGCTGCTGTGCAGTCTGTTTACTGTGCGTTATGCACACAGTTCATTTTTATCAATATATTTTCGCACTGCACACACACACGTAACACGTAAAATCCAAAATTTAATTTTCTTTTAAAAGCACTCATAATTCAATTATTGAAACTCAAAATTATACATATTTTAATACATTCAAAAATAAAATTATTTTTTTGGTAAAAAATCAGGAATTGTATAAAAAAATTGTTAAAAATGATGGTTTTGCACGCGTTACGCATTTATCGACATCCAACGCCATGCGTTCGACACATTTTCGACAGTTTAGTAGAAAGCACGCAAAAAGAGCAGTCGATCGCCTGGACCCACTTTCAGTGTTGGCTCACGTGAGCCATGTGACCGATATCATATATTATGTGAGCGAAATTGGTTTTCAATGTTGCCTTGCAATGACTCCGATCATGGCTCACCGAGCTACCGACTTTTATTCAACGCTCCCATTTGACGTTGCTCTTGTATATATATATATATACAATATTGGATTAGTGGCGCTCGCGTATGTTTTTCTGAGGTTATAATTTGCGCCCGTATGATATTTATATGTTTTTTCTTGCGCCTGTGTAAGGTTTCGTATATTAGTGGTGGCGCTAGCGTTGTCATTTCTGTACCGTAGCTCATTCAAAAACACTGTCATTTTCGGACGAGGTGAGGTGAGTATTTTTATTTTCGACTGGAGTTGGATGTGCACGGAGGGGCAAAGTCATTTAAGGTAATCCTAAATTGTTTTTGATCCTCTCTTCAAGTTTGAGGAATTGTTTGAGTGTAGTAATTCTTAAATTTCCCAATAGTTGTGCCTGGCTTAAATTGAAGTCTAACGATGTAACGACCACAATCGTCGCAATTGGTGAGTAGGATCATCTGTCATTATCCCATGAAACGATCGGACAGCTTTGACAGGCTTTTGTTGATGATGAGTGGTTATGACCCATCCAAATGCTGTTCGTTGTGCCAATGCTGAATCATTGTAATTCCTTTCTCGCAGCAAAATAATTTAAAAAAATAGATGTTATTATATAAATGAACTTGTAACTTGCCCTTAATTTTTATGTTGGTTATGTTTTTTGTTAATTTATTTATTTTATATTTTGTTTTGCTTTATCTTGCCTTTTTTACATGTCTTGCTTAATATGTCTATTTTTATGTCTTATTATCTGTACTTTTAATTTAAACTTAATTTTATTTTTATTTTTTCACTATAAAAATGTTATTTTACTATACAATCAAATGTGATATAAATGGTCGTTATTAACCAAATAAAGAAACCTTAACCTAAACCTAAACCATTAACTACAATTTCGTTCCAGAATCCAATGCCAAGCAATATGTCGATACGAACAGGCAACCAATATTCTGGATTAGCCAGTTCAGTATTGCCGATATAGCACCAACAAATTGCGGTTTCTGCTAAAATGCGTGAATTGTTGATGAGATTTTATATATCACCACTAAGCGTAATACCACACTGATAGAGTAGCACTCTGATATCCGACTAATTCAGTATCAAGATAGCCCTTTGCACGCAATGAATGAGGGACACATATTATGCGCACACCTTGACTTTGAACAAAACTCATCACTGTCATCAACAGAGTGTCCTATTTTTTTACTTCAGGTTTAATAAATCGGAGTTTACTTTCAATCGGTGATAGATTTTTCCATGAGATATCCCAATGTTCCCTGATAAAAAGCAACAATATTTTTTAAGTCTGTTGGTTGTATTTCAGACAGGCCTATATATTAATTTATACAAGGTCTTTGCCAGATTATCAGCTATTTCATATTTTGTATAAAAATTCTGGGAATCTTGTTTCTTGAAAACATAGGGAGAGATCGAGATTATTTTTTTATTGCATTTATTTATTAAGTTCCACATTGTATAATAGTTTTAAAATCCATGGAATGAATCGTTATCTAAATCTATATTTGTTTCCATTTTATTACTTGGTTGTTGTTTCTTATTTTCGTTTATTTCTCCAATATAGGATTAAGGAAAAGAGAAATTGGAGTGAGTGCTATATTTGAGAATATATTATCTATGTTTTGCTTGTTGGAGTGCTAATGTCATGTATCGGTTTCTGTGTGTCCGGAACGTGAAATTATGCGGTTACCAAACGTTTTCTTCAGTAAATCAACTGTGGCACGAGCTGTGACATGTTGCGCCGTCTTGTTGAAACCACAGCTCCTGCACATCATGGTTGTTCAATTGAGGAACGAAAAAGTCAGTAATCATGGCCCTATAGCGGATACCATTGACTGTAACGTTCTGGCCAGCAACCTATTTTAAAATCGTTTTTTTTAAAGAAGTACGGACCAATGATTCCATAAAGCACACCAAACTGTCCGTTTTCTGGATGTAACGGTGTCTCAACATACACTTCAGGATTACCTTCACTCCAAATACAGCAGTTTTGTTTATTGACGTAGCCATTCAACCAAAAAGGAGCTTCATCGCTAAACAAAATTCTCTTATGAAAATCGGGATCAACGGCAATCTTGTTTTAGGCGCATTTACCGAATCTACGCCTTGTTAGGTGATCGTGTGGCTTTATTCCTTGAACAAGTTGGATTTTGTAAGCACGCAAACTAAGATCTTTCCGCAAAAACTTTCATAAAGTGGATGGATACATATCCAATTCTTGTGCACGATGGCGGATATACTGATGCGGGTCTTCCTCTACGCCACGCTCTACAGCAGCAATGGCTTCTTCTGGACGCACTGTAGGACGTATCTGTGTATGCGTATTATATTTAGAATAAACGTTGTGCGTAAGTGGTCCATAGTTAGTCGAATTAATTGCTCTGAGGGACGATTATGTTGACTGTAAAAAGGACGTAGTGCGCGATACGTATTTCGAACGGAACCATTACATTCAAAATAAATTAGCATAATTTGAAGGCGTTGTTCAGGCGTCAGTCTATTCATGTTGAAATGTGAAACCAAACTAAACACAAATCACTTGACAGCTGACAAAATGGGCGCCAGTTAAAACAGTGTTGCCAAATTAAAGTTCAATACCTCAAAAAAAAAACACCCTTTATATTTTATACAAAAAAAATAATGTCCATTATTAGCTAAAAATTTATTGAAATTGTTTTTTAATCATTGAACATTTTACTGAAAAAATACTATAAATAATAGAAAAAGGTAAAATGTATTATTATGTCCGCTATAACAATACGATCGGACACCGTGTTGCGCTAACCAAACAGCGAACACGTTTATACAAATCGTTATTATATTATTTATATGTCCGCTTCAGTGTAATATAATGTGCGAGGTGGTTCATTTCAGGGAAATTGGGGTGAAATACAGCAAAATATTTTACAGCTTGCTTTACAGTTATTGCAATTATGCTTGAAGACCGATATCATGCGGTTATATAGAGCTCAAAGAAATCATATTTTAATGTTCTTTGTTGCGAGGCACACAACAGCGAGAGCCTGGAGAAAATATAGAAAATAGAATAAATGCAGCAACAACAAAATTGGAGCCGTAATTGCTGTCTAGGTTTATCATCATCGTATGCGAAGTATATATTCTATATAATAATATACATTATAATGTTTTTGGTATATATATATATAGTATACAATATAAAAGTATAGAGTATGGATGCTTGTATTATGAAGCGACTCGTTTGTACTCAATTTTGGTAAATTGCCTCAGGAATTTCCTGCCAACTTTTGTTGAACTTAATGCCAAATTGCTGTTGAGCACAGTGAGTTTTCTGTATTATACATACATTATAGCAAATATTATATACTATAATATATACATACAAAATACTATATATATTGTATACTCATTTTCTCAGTTGTTTATTATCATACTTCTAGTCTCAAATATAATACGCGCGCTTGGCAATTACATATATATTATATATATACATATTTTTATGGCTTTGCACAACATTTCACAGGCGTACACATTATTTACTTAGTCGCGCTGTTGATAACAAATTCTGCGACGAAAAGTTCCCCGCTGATGAATCGATGCTTTTATATGCACGCCTTGCACCGGAAGGCTTTGACAAAGACTTGCGTTGTTCGTTTTTGTACTATATATTATGCGGTTCTTCGGTTTAGTACGTTTCGCTTTGAGTTAACTTGTGATTAATTCCAGGTGAGCAGATTATTACGGCGGATTTGTTTTTACGAGTAGTTTCATTGGATTATTACTATTTTTTATTCAAATTTTTGATAGAAATTTAAATAATACTAATTGTTTCCATACCATTTTCAATCTATTTTAAAAATATATTTATGGCATAAAACTTTGTCTGTAAATTTCTATAGGCTTTTAAATGATTTCATGATTTCATGATTTCGTCGGATTTTTTTTGATGTATTTTTCAAAATTATCATCATGCTAAAGGGCACTCTTTGGAAATAATAACAACCTTTTAATGGATCATGGTTCCAGAGGAGATACCTTGACCAATCATAGTATATACATACGAAATCTTTTTTGGAACTCGGTATGCCCATGTACTACGATTGGCCGAATTTCGATTGGACGAATCACGATTGCCCGAAACTCGATTGGCCGAATAATACGATTGGCCGAATGATACGATTGGCCAAATCACGAAGGGCCGAAACGCGAGT
>JAAAKO020041040.1:0-12132 GCA_010015015.2 Bolitophila cinerea
TGTGTTTATATAAACAGAAAAAACTGACATTACTCACAAAAAAAAAACAATGAATTCCTTGCATTACAATTTGCAGATCATGCTTATTTTGATGGTTTATTTTACAAAAATCTAAAAAAAAATAGCAAAAGCTATAGAAATCAATCAAAGAAAAATCAGATATAAACCAAGAAAAATAAGAAACAGGCTAAAATATTTTGAACTCAAATATCCATAGTTCACGAAGACGAGCTGAGTTTTGAGCCAAGACATCTCCGCCAAACATATTAAATCACAAGCATTAGGCACATATGTTACTAGAGCCAATTGCAATTTTCAGATGATGAATTGTGAGCCAACTATATGACGAAGCAATGTCACTGTCGCCATATTTTTATGAATGAGCGGTAATGTCGGACAAAGACTTTTCTGCACTAAATCTCTAAAAATAACAAATAATATATACTTTTTATTATTTTTTAAAAGATTAATGATATTCTTGTTTTTTGCTAGATAAGCAAACCACTACTTTCTTTCCATTAAATAAATTCTATTTGCGCGCTGCCGCGCAATTTTCTTTTAGCGCTTCGCGCCGTTTTTGTAAAACAAAGAGTCAAACAACATACAACATGGTTAACCATTATTTTATGCAAAAAAGACTTTGGCTGACATTACCTATCAATTCATAAATATATGGCGACAGTGAAATTGCTTCATCAGAGAGTTGGCTCACAATTCATAAAGTGATGGTATTAATGTCATATCTGTGTTGGGCAGATTTGTGACTGGCGCTTGCGAAAATCGGTACAATTCTCTGTCACAGAAACATTCTTCGAGACACCGGGACAGATCGTTTAAATTCAGGACGCCTGAGAATCCTAGGTGTACTGCATCTATCACTCAGAAATAATTTATTCTTGTTTTTATTTTCACCGGTGTTCGGTGTTTTGTGAGTAAAAATTAGATGCATTCTTGATTTGTATTTTCAATTATGTATTTTTTCAATTTATTATCGAAAATGGCGACAATTAAAGGCGTCGAAGTCGTCAAACTCGGATAATATGGTCAGCTTCTTCTAGAACTACAGAATTGAGAAAAACTTTCTTCGGATGAACATTGCTGACTTCTTAAAGAAATGGTTTCTCCATTGATTAAAAAATGGACTAACATGCGGAAATCTATTTTATTTGGTAAGGTGACATGACACATGGACCTGTCTGATTTGATGTTATGTCGGTTTCAAAAAGACATCATGTCCTTTTCGACATTTTGTTGGATTTGGACACTTATAAATATACACAATGCCCAATAATAGAGAAAAATATATGCTTCTACTCCTTTTCATTCAATGGTGAATAATATTCTAGTTTTTATGTTATTGTTTTTATACTTTTTGTGCTTACTAAATTTTAAAATTTAAATATTGTATGTTATTATGTTTTTATTTGTTGTATCGTTAAAATAAAAGAAAAAAAAAAGTATTATGCTTGAGCAAGTATAAAAAAGTAAAAGACTACCAAAAATTGTAATAGTTTTACCAGTGAATGGGAAAGAGTATAAAAATGTGGCAATGGATAATAAATGTCTTTTCTATAGTCTGCCTTCTTTGAAATTGTATACAATTTCCCTAAAATATAAATTTTGTGGTAATCCATCGATCGGACCAGCAGAGTTATTCAACACAAACCATTTAAGTCAGTTCAAATAAAATAAATTTCTCACGAAACAAAAAAAAATAGGACAGAATTTCTAATATTTCGCCGATTCAGTGCCATTATTTCATATCAAAAATTGCAATTATTTGCTGAAATTATTCAATAAGCAAATTATTTTTATATTCTTATTGTCTAATTAACCGCAATAGATATATGAGGGTATTTCATATATCTTTTGCGGTTAATTTGTATATTAATTTAAATAATTCGGCAAAGCCGTATGTACCCCATGGCTGAATGTACGCCACTCTCCCTAACAATCTAATTTACAGTAACGATTAATGTTAAGCCATCAATTAAAACATCAAACCAAATAAAAAAAATCTTATAAATTTACAAAAAACTTCTTACAGATTTCATTGATATAACGGGTGTTATACTGAGCTACTTTTAATGGCTGAGCATAGGCATAGGTATGAGGGGGGATATCATAATCATGATATATATTGATCTATGATAGAGACGATAAGATCTATTTTGGTATTGGTATTCAAACTAAGTAGCTATTTCTTCCGTCAATTCAAATCATCTGCAAGACGTGAGTCAACTGCTCGGATTGAGAATAACTGTTTTTTAAAGCAGTGAGCAGGTAAGCATTTACAATGATTTGAAGATTGTTTCGGTTGATGGCTTTAAATTTGTAAACGTCTCTTGAGTTTAACTAACAGATATATATCTATATACACGTTGGGAGGGATGCACTTTAACAACTTTGCAAGGCAAATATTCTCATTTTTCTGTTATATTTTATAGTGAAAGTAACAAGTGTATGTTATTTATTTATTAGCAACAATGCCCCGTGATTCAAAACGTATAACCATTACAGAATGCTTTTTATATCAAAAAGAACTTATACTGATTTAATGTGAATATTCGAAAAACTGTACTCCTCCTGCATTTTAGCATGCTAGAAAGAATGTTTGTTAAAATACTGTGTTATATATCGAACGAAAAGCCGTTGCTGGCTCTTATCCTAGCACGATCTTATTATAATGATCACTGTAAACATATCGTGAAGTTCCGGGAATCTATATATGGTTCCATTATTTAGTCGCCGGACCTCCTGGGAACTCAACTATATACCTATACATATACAATATATATTTTTTCAAATGTTCATCGCCAATCTCAAATCATTAAAAAAATCGAAGAACGTATAGGTTAACCACGATGTTTTGCTAATATATACTTACCAGGATTATACAAGCCACCATTGACCTCATCCTCCTATAAAACAAAAAACTATATAGCGGACACAATCCTTTATATATACAGAAAATCTTCAAATTTCACCTATATATTCCCACAATTGATTTCACTTTCTACGACGGTAACCCAAATTAAAAATTAATTATTTATGTTTTCGATTTGCATTCTTCAACCCCACAGCCAAGATGATACAATTCATTTGAATGTGAACAGCGAAGCGTATACTTTTACTTTCTTTTAAATCGTACAAGTAAAATATATTGATATACGAGTAAATTATGTTATTGTATGTTCAATGGTGTTTGTTCTTGTTTGGCAGTATAATTTTTGGGTAAATAGTTTTAATTATTTTTAAAATTATATGTATTTATGTTGTATGTCAATGCAGTTCTGCAAGTGATATTTTTATTTGCTATATTAATATAGCATAACTATAGCTGTGTATTCCGGCTTTGTTCGGGAAAATGTATTTATTTTATTCAGTCTATAATATTAATATTCAATTGATATTTTATTTAGTAAATTACAAATAATTTGGATTCATTGTTTTTAGATATATTTTTTGAATCCATATATTTGTTAGTGGTTATCAATTATGCTATATATCATAATTAATTTTTGTGATGGTTACTGTCAAAACAACAATGTAATCTCAGTTTCTCAGTGGCGTATACACATATGAGAGCCGTTTATTTGCCATAACCTTTGTAACTAAAAAAAAAAAACAAAGTTGAGATAATTTATAATAATATCAAATTGGCTTCTGAACTAAATGTATATAATTAACAAGATTTATACACAACTTAAAAAAAAAACAAGTGCTTTTACTGTATTTACTGTAATTGAAAATACGTTAAATCATTCTTCACTCAAAGAATAAAATTAATGAATTAATGATGATCGCTGGCTCCGCAAGGAACTTAGGGCAGGGTACTTTCTGAGTGGCCAACTTATAATTATATTTAAGCAAAAAAAATTGAAAAAAATTTAATGCATAGTTTTTTTTTAAACTGATAGATTTCCACAAATCAAGTCGAGTAGGAATATTAAATTTTTTGATGAACCTCTTACGTTCGAGCATCTTGGCCAGCTCACCGCAGATCTACTTTACAAAACCAAAACGACCAATTGTTACACGCTCATCACGGACCATATGTATCAGTCCATTCTCGGTAACACTTTATTCCGAAGTATCGACCACGTCACCTATCTCATAATTTTTGTGCCTGACAACGAAGATATGCTTAACCCCAGCGATGACATAATTCTCACGCTACAGGAAGCTCGTCGCTCTAGTTGTCAAACATATCTTCTGTATCTGGCCAACGGAATACAAACGGAACGATTTTTGCGTTTTATAGATCAGTATAAAAAATACTTAACTTTCAGATCCATATATTATTCTGAATAATTTTCCATTTTAGATTCCGCATCGTAGACACGCGTGCCAAGTTTTTGATGCTGCACGATTACCGTATGTTTACAAGCCAGTTGCACTACATCTGGAGACGCATGGTAAATGTATTGTTTGTGCGTCAGTACGATGTTAGTCGTCGTGGAAATGTTAGTACATCAGGTGTTTGGTTTGAATTGAGCACTGTTCCGTTTCCTATTCCTATTCATGAGGTGTTTGTGACGAGGCGTTTGGACTTTTGGCGTGCCGGACGATATCGTAGTGGTTCCAAATTATTTACAGACAAAACACTGACGTTAAATGGTTAATTTGTCAATTTTGCCCCTAGAGATTAGATATTTACATAGTTCTTGTACATTTTAGGTCAGCCTTTGCGATCGGTAGTTCTTGAGCATACTCCTGCTGTGCATAAGATTATGGCCAACGATTCGTTTCTTCAGTACGATGGTCTTGAAATAAGGGTAAGAGTCCATATAATGTAATATTTAATGCTCTAGGAGGTGTGGTTGACAATTTGGACAAAGGCCTAACTGCACTTCTGGCCCAAAGAAGTTTCGAAGGGGAATCCCTTATGTTTAGAAAATGAACCTCTTAGGGATGGGAGGGGTTCAAAGATTTGTTTTTTTTTTTAAATATTTATTTCGAAGCGTTCCGTGATTTAAGGTAAGTGCAAGTTAAAATACCTATAATTAAAAAAAAGGGAAGGGGATCTAACCCCCTTGTTAAGAGATATTCAAAAAACAACATATTTTATACAATTTGATATAGAAATGATAAGAGGAAAAACAAAAAAAGTTATGCCTTTTTTTAAATATCAAATCTATACAGCCCTTCAGTTTTTGGGGCCGTAGACCCCCATTGCCAACAAAAAAGATATTATCTATACAGTTGTTCGATTTTGTTTTGGTCATATACGCATTTACTGCCCTAAAAAGGATGTCCACGGCCTTAAAAACTGAAGGCTGTTTTGTTCACCCACCTGACTCCTCCCTCCATGGCAAATTGCAAAAAATATGACGTTTTTTTAATATATCCTGAAAGAAAGGTTAGATCAACTTACTTTATTTAATTTGATACCAAACACACTACTTTGAACCACGGAACGATCCGAAATTTTTATTTTTATTTTTTAACAAATCTTTGAAACCCTCCTACCGTAAGGGGTTAATTTCCTAATCATAAAGTGTTGTTTTTGTGTGTGTGTTGGACTTGGTAGAAAAAGTCCCCAGGCACTAAATCCTAAACTGCACTTTCACGTAAAATTTTGTTACGAGGTATTACTGAGGGAGGGCGGTGGGTAGGGTGGGATTTGAGCTGATGTTACGTAACAAAAATTTATATTTATTTATATCTATAAAGTTTACTAAACTAATACTATCCATTTTATATATTTTTTTTAAATATAGTAGGTTAAGGATTTTGTTACGTAATATTAGAGGGAAGTTCTACAAATATTGTTACGGTTGTGTTAAGTTGGGAGTAACAAAAATTAATCAACTCTAAAAAACAATGTTTTTCATATACATTTTCAACTCCTTTTTTCTTGGTATATGTAAGTAACTTTGACCACCCCTAACTTTTTTGGGCAGCAAAAGATTAAATGAATAGACGCAAATATGTTTTACAAAAAATACTTTATCTAGTGCCTTTTAAATGTTTACCCCGTTTGCCCCAATTAGGGTTTTGACCATATTTGTTCACCCTAAGGAGAAGTGGGTGAAAATTTAATAGAATGCATTCTCATCGGCAACAAGTCCATGGGCCACGTTTCATCTCGATTGGATGACAGGAAGTTGGTTAATAGGCCGCATAAGAATCCGTGCAAGCAAGCAAGCAAGATCACAGACACGCGAAACTTATATATAGAAATTAAAAATAAAATAGTTCAATCCTACGTAATATAATAGATAACGGAATTTTAAATAAAAAAAATGGACCTTACAAGTGTGACACATCTGTTTTACATAGATCATGCAGGAGCTAGCGCGTGTAATGAATTTCTCCGTAGAATTTTACGATACCCCAAATGCGGTCATTCACAAATGGGGTAAATTACTTGATAACGGTTCGTCTACAGGAATTCTTGGTGAAATGGTATAAAAAAATTACAGTTTGTTTTTTGCTATTGAAAAATAAAATCCCAATAGTTTGATGGTCTGGCCGATTTCGCATTGGCTGACTTGCACAATACGCTGTATCATCTGGAAGCTATGGACCTGAGCGTTCCGTACAGTACACAGTGTATGACGTTCCTCACACCCGAATATCTAACGGACAATTCGTGGAAAACGCTAATTCTTCCCTTTAGGTAATTTTATAGATATGCAATTTTGTAACACATATTTATCTAAACCTCAAAACCTCCCACACAAACAGTGCACATATGTGGGCAGGCGTATTATTTTTTCTATTTTGGGTGGGATTTGTTTTCTACGTACTTGGTCAGATTCACCTTAAGTTACAGCATAACAAGATCACAGTGTTTGAACGGGATTCTGTGCAGAATAACAATCGATTGATGAAAGCAAAGATGAAGCGTATCAATGCTGGAATATCGATACAAATAAAAATTCATCCATCCAAAGAGGTAAAACAAAAGAAATTTTCCTCAATTATTTAATATTTACTATGTGCATATAGCCGCCAAGAGTGATTGTACACAAAGACATATTTGATAGTTTTGGCAACTGTATCTTATACACGTACAGTATGTTACTGGTAGTTTCTCTGCCCCGTTTACCACGCAGCTGGTCCATACGCATGCTGACCGGATGGTATTGGATTTACTGTATACTGGTTATGGTCGCATATCGAGCCAGCCTGACAGCTATATTGGCAAATCCATCTCCGAGGTTTGCCTTCTACACTTTATTCTTTTTACGAATGCATTGAAATAATTTTATACGAGATCAGATTAACGATTGACACATTGCGTCAGTTGGCAGACAGTTCGATTGAATGTGGTTCCTGGGGTGATCAGAACAAAGAGTTCTTTCTTGCATCGCAGGACGACATCGGTCAAATCATTGGTGCTAAACTTGAAGTAATCAATAATGCTGCACAGGCTGTACGTAAAATTAAAATAAATCCGTAAAACTGTATCCATCCGGATTATTGACAATTCTGATTTACAGGTAGAACGTGTAGCTGAAGGAACGTATGCATACTACGAGAATGAATACATACTACGGGAGCTACGGTCACAGCGCAATGTGTACGAGGACCCACAGACGCTACACATTATGACCGAATGTGCCGTTCATATGCCCATCTCGATCGGACTGGAAAAGAACTCACCGCTAAAGCCACGAGTGGACGTTTTGCTGCGTCGCATGATCGAAGCGGGTCTGGCCGACAAGTGGTTAAAAGACTCAACAAGACGATTTGACTTTAGTATTGAGGAAACTCCACAAGAAGCTCTAATGGACCTTCAGAAGTTGTATGGTGCTCTTGTGGCCCTTGCTGTAGGCTATGCGGTAGCCGTGTTTGTTCTTATTGTCGAAAACGTGTATTGGCGATGTGTTGTGATGCGTAATCCTTTGTATGATCGATACGATCAGCACAGCATGTATCGAAGATAAATCACAAAAACCTATATCTAACGAAACATTGTCACATTTTACTTTTTAGACACATTTATTACTTTTTTGTTTACGGTTTTGGGGTTTTATCCTTGTTTAATTATATAAAAAGGAGGAATTTTCACATTTATCAATAATTAATTAATTACCATTAAGTTAAAACTATATAAAAGTATACATATATAAGAATGTGTGTGTGCGTATAAAGTTATCAGCACGCGGCCTTAAGTCTCTAAGAATTTGCACAAAACCATTTTAGGAATTCTTGAAAATCTAATTCAAACCTTTTAAGAATTAAAGGTATAATCTCTCTGTTCAATTGTGATTTACTGTATGTAGTTTTTACGATGTTGATATATTGTAGCACATACATTTTGAAATTATCATATTTTAGTTTGTGTGTGTATTTTGTAGTGGTTTTAATATTGAAGACTCAATAAAAAAGGTTTAAATTTATATACTCTCTCATATTCTCTCAAACACAATATTACTATTTTAAATGGATAACTTGTATGGTTCACTGTGAGAAAACATATACACACGCGAGAGAAAATATAGTCTTACCCCTTTTTCATTTACTGTATATCACTTGCCAGTGCACAAAGGAAAAGTATATAGTTTATACAAAATCCAAAATCACATTTCCTTCGGTTTCGGCAGCGGCGGTCGGCACGTTTAGCGCACGCGCACACACAACAAAGTCTTTCGTAAACTTAAATTTAAAAAAATGAATAAAAAACGCGGATCTACGAGCACAATGAACACAAAACGGGTGAATTGTTCAAGACAATTCGGCCACTGTATTACAATTAAAGTCAAAATAGTTTGTTGTGGGTGGATGATATATATAGACGACAATTTTAGCTGATTAAAAAATATTTTGCAGCTGTGCGATTGAATCATGTTGCATATCTGTAGATAAAAAAGGTATTTTTAGTAAAAAAAAAAAACCGGTTTGTATTTAGAAAAAAGTTACCGCTTGGTCCAAAGTCGCGCAATGCGATCGTGCTCTTCCCTGTTTTGTAAATATTGTGTGGCAATGCTTCCTACGAGAGGATCAGCTAAAATATTTAAATATTGAAGCATTAATTATTTATTATTATGTAAATAAAATTATATCTTACCGGGATTACAGTCTGTGAGTAGGGAGCAAATAGAAAGCAGCACCTTAGAAATGGTCAGAGCTGGTGACCAGTTGTCTTTCAAAATATCCAAGCAGATAACACCCTGGCTGTTTATGTTGCAGTGATATATTCTAGTTCTAAACGAAACCTAAAAAAACAAAATGTTAGAAACAATAAAATTTTACATATTTTGTTTTTAAAATTTATACCTTTGGTGGCTTAAAGGGATATTCGGGTGAGAAATGAATGTCCAAGAAGAACACACCGCCTTCATATACGGAACCGGGTGGCCCAAGAATTGTAGATACCCATTCGTACAGGTTATCGCCCTTAGGTCCAGCACTGCAGTTTGGTGGTGGGTCTAACGTGATCTCAGCCAATTCCTTTTGAATGCGCTTAGCAGACGTACCCAGTGCCTTCGAGATTTTAGGATTTGGCTTGGGCTCGGGCTTACCTTCACCGGGTGTTGAAGTGGTTCCACTACCTCTTCCACGACTGCCACTCCCCCCACCGCTGCTTGAACCAGCGCTAGTCGACATTACACCACTGCTTTATGCTGTTTGTCCCTGAAAATTAAATTAAATACGATATATATATATATATATATATATTTTCAGATTCTAAAAAAAACACACCCAATAATAATGTACCGGGGAAATGCTAAATTTTCCGGAACCTTGAAAACAATGACGCAATACAGAATATGCACATTATGGCATGCAACAATAATATAAAAACAACAACAATTTAATAAAATGTAAAATACAGTGATGAAAAATGGTGTGTATTCCAGTTCTTTGTTCGTGATGGCTATTTGAAAAAAGGAATTTTAGAAGAATGCGCTTCTAAGGTGAGCTTGTACTTTGGACAATTAGTATTTCTTGTAGTTTTACTGGGCATACAAGTTAGCATAACACATTATCAGCGTATGCCTAACCCGTATTTAATTAAATACAAATTCACAGGTAACACATTTTAAAAGGACGGCCATTTTGAGACTCTATCACCGAATTTTACATATTTTCGACGAAATTTGCTACAAACCACTCACCATACAAAAATGAACACCATCAAAAGTGTCTGCTTACTATCTGACCTACCTGTACAATTTATGTTCACCAAATTCTGATGTATTTCTAGACGTATGCGTCCTCTTGTCCTCCGCTGAACAATGCAGTTCTTCGATTGACACTTTAGACCGCGATCAGCATCAGTTGCACACTACCAAAACGACCAAAAGATAACTTCAGAATTTATTTAGAAAAAAAAGCTATTTGGAAATTTGGGATAACACTCGGGAATAGATTATGAGCATGGAGCACTTGCTGGAGTACATACCTTCAGAATTGTGCAATTGGTGTACTTTTTCTGTGCGTGTGTATACGTCCAACAGAAATAATACACCGCTTCTGTAAAAGTCAACTTCTGAAGTAAAACAAAAAATGTATGGAGGTGTGCGTGTGTATATGTTTGTATGTGTGTTGATTGGGTGATTGCGCCGCCGCTGCTGATTGGAAATGTGCGCGCGAGATGGGTGTTGTGTTGCCGTGCTTCGTATATGGTAGGAAGAGCAGGATATACAGATTGCGGCGTTCGCTTGTGTTTTAAGTTCAGTGCGTTATTTCGGAGTTTGCACAAAATTGGTGTAGCCAGATATGTTTAGAAAGAGCGCTGTTTCAAAAATCGGAGATTTCGCATAGTTTACACTCGATCTTGAAAATTAATATTTTTTGCAATAATTATTCTTGAATGACCTATTTTTTATTTTTTTAGTTAACGTCCATTGAAGTTGATAGAAGTAATATGAAATATGTATTATTTCGGTATTAAAGTCTCAGACAGAACAATTGTTAAAGTTGAAGTCTTAGTTGAAGTTAAATGTTGCTACGTTTTTTGGGCTTTATCGCTTTTTGGATATTTAATTGTGTAATTATTATGTAATACAAACAAATAAACAAAAATGTTTATATTGTCTTCAACTATAATAAAAAAAAACATAAATATAAAATTTGACGTTTAATACAACGAGTATACGCAACAAAAAATAATATATATTTTTAAAAATAAAAATAAACACTGTAACTATATTTTGTTACATCTTTTATTAGGTGCCTTGCTGTTGACATTACATGCTTTTTGTGTTTTGTGTTTTGTATTTTGTTCTTCTATATGTGCTGCTTTGTTGGAGCTACATGCTTTTTTTTGTGGTAAATATATATGATGAATGGAAAATATATGTATATTATTAGTTTATAGTAACCTCTAGACCTATTTTTAGCTAATTAATTTATTTTATAATTTGTATTAAAAAAAAAATGAGATCTATTTATAAAAAATAAAGAAATATTAATACAATTCCTTATCTTTTTGCCTAACTTCATTATTCAACATGTTCATTTTATTAAATATATATTTTATATATTTTATTGTAATTTCCCAAGCAGCAAAAAATGGTTTCAAAACGGTCTCAAGACGGTATTTAGACCTAGGTCTTAAAACGGTATCTAAGAGCGAGAATTCTTTAAGACGTCTGTAAGACGTAGTATATTTGTCCATGTTTTTTGTGACTTTGGTATTAAAAATATCGTATTAGGACGGTATCAGACTAACGTCTATAAGACGTCTATTCCTAGTTTTTTTACAACTTTAGTATGGAAAGTACCTTATTAAGACTTTATCAAACGGACGTCGTTAAGACCTATTTTCCCAGTTTTTTTTACAACTTTGGTATGAAAAGTACCGTATCAAAACGATATTAGACGGACGTCTTTAAGACGTCTTTTGACCACCTTTGACTATCTCATACACATAATAATATAATAATAAAAAAAATGTTTTTATGTTTTATTACAAAAACAAATCAATACTAAAATATGAATGTACTACGATTGGATGAATTACGATTGGCCGAATGCTTGAAAAATGCATTTTAGTCAAAATCCGATATACCGAAGGTATCACAATTTCTCCCTTATCAATTCCTATTATTTATTTTTTTAAGGTGGTCCCCCTAACCACCCCCAACACCCATTTAAGTTTGTATGAAACTTCTTTATAAAAAAATTTAAAAAATAAATAATTATAAGGATCGAATCAATGATTTTAATAAA
>JAAAKO020041051.1:0-12132 GCA_010015015.2 Bolitophila cinerea
TGGACTTTCCCCCCGTCGACAGGCTTACCTTACACAATTAACATCGTGTAACAATGTTTTTGAAAATTACTAAAATTCATGAATAATAAGGTGGGTGGTTATAAATTGTAGTTTAAAAAAATACCTTTTAAACCTTTTAAAAAAAGGTAACAAAACATGGCAGGCGACGGTGGGTTGAGAGTCAAAAAAATCAAATTCGTTTGTATGAAATTCGTAAAATATTTGCTAAATTCGGCGGGGTGTAGGTCCTTTATATGAAATGCAATTTAAAAATAAGTCAGTGTTAGAGGGGTGAGCGACTTTGGGGTAAAATACTCACTTTAAAATGCAAGCTAAAAATCTTTTAACAACAATTTTTTAAGAACAGTTTTAAGAATAAAATGGCTAACATTATTAAAATTGTACGCTGAATTGGTAATAATATTTTAATGATAATTTTGATACTATTGATGTTTTTTAAATTCAATCCACGTACCCTTAAAAGTAATATGAAATGATACTTATGTTTATATTAATCTTATGATGAGTATTTAAAATGTGTGTTTTAAATAAAGTTTATGGCAAAACATTTGTCTTATTCTCATTATCCAAATGAGCTGATAAACAGTCTTACAAAATTCTTTGCCAGTAATAATACTTGTTATATATCCATTATATCTATCATATTTGTAACCCAAAAAAAACAATTCCAGATACTTCGGCACCGCTCAGATCGTCCTCAACGGATTCCTGCAGTCCCAGGGTGTGCCCAAGCAAGCGCTTTTCGATCCGACCCGCGCCAGTGAGACCATCTCGACGCTCGTCGATCACGTGGCTAAAAAGCACCTGAACACCAAAGTGGTGTCCGTGACCTATGTGAAGCCAGCTGTCAACTATGTCAAGGATCTATTCAAGTTGGGCAAAGCACGTGGACTTCTGCAGAAGTTCAATGCCACCGAGCTCAGCGACAAGCTTACCGATACCGTTAACCTGGAGGTAATACACTCAGAGACGTAAATTGTTTAAACACATATATATAAGTATATAATAGCGGCGCGTCTTTGTGGCGGCCTTCGTGATGATCGCACACTTTGTGCCGCGAATACAATTCTCGACTTATTATTATGTGTGAGTGCGCTCCCACCGCGCCAACATAGCGATGACCAAAGATCATTTATATTATATTTAATGAAAAATCCGAATGAATTAACTGTACATTTTTGTTTACACAAAATTTAAATGTTGACTTTTTTTGTTTGTATATAGGTTATTGAACCCGTGTTGAAAGTTCATCGCGCCTACAGGTTCGCTACCCGGACGCCACACTGTGACAAGTACGTGCTGTGCGAGCTGAACTCACATGATCCCAACGAGAAACTCGGTCTGGCCGGAATCAAGCCAAGCATAACAAAGTTCGGAAGCATGGCAGCCGCCTGGTTTGTCAGCACCGAAACGGGAACACCGTTCTGGACTCTGTTCGGCGTTATAAACGAACCGTACAACTGTCAGGTTAGTGGATTATTTAGAAAACTTTCCGTTCGTTTGGATCTAAATTAACATCGTATTTTTCGTTTTGCAGTCACGCTTCCCGGTCGACTGTTCCGATTTCCATGAAGGTGAGGCAATGGTCACGACAGAGTATGCCCACAACGAACTTTAATATGTGGCCTAGGACACCAGCGGGCTGCTCATCATCTCTTGTAGCTATATATGAATAGGGAAAGAACAGAGAGATAATTTATAAATATTAGGATGAGTATGAATGTGTCCAGATTATAATTATGTACAGATTATATCAATTGAAACATGTAGGGATTTGATTTAATTGTATATTCATATTTAACGGAACACACATCAGACAAACACACACACATTTACATTTATTTAATTTAATCGCACGTACAGATATAATACATTATATTTTTGTGATAACAGTGCGAAATGGGTTCGATAAATTAATAATTATTTAGAATGTTGCCTACAGTCTTAGAAAAACGTACTCTATTTGTTAGGGATATGTTTTCTATATACATATACAATATTTAACTAAAATTACATATATATTTTAATATATATTTTAATATATATTTATATATTATACTGACACGATATACGCAATTCTATAAACTAATCTTAAGACTGTGTAATTTGTATTTTAATTAATAAATAAGAAATATAATTTAGACAATAGAAAAAACATCCGGATTTATTTTTTAATGTTCTTGCATACCCAGTCCATGCCTTCCTGCAGAGCATAACAATGAAACCCAAAAGGAGGTTAAATAATAATAATAATAATAATAATAATTTAAATAAGTACCTTTACACCAGTGCCATCGATGGCCGAGCAAGCCTGCACCTGCCAGGTGCGGTCCTTAAGCTTCACCAGGCCAATTGTTTCGGCAATGTCAGAGGCTTTGATCACATTGGACAGATCCTGCTTGTTTGCGAACACCAGTAACGGAACGTTCAACAGTTTCTCGTCGGTCAGCAGTTCGGTTAGCTCGTTGCCGGTCTCCAGCAGTCTTTTGCGGTCACTGCAATCGATGACGTAGACCTGTGTGTAGGAAAATATATAAAACAAACAAGTAAACGAATAAAATTTAAATGTTCCCGCTTTTAGACGCACCAGCACATCGGTATTCTCGAAATAGTTTTTCCAGTAGGGCCTGATTTTAGACTGGCCACCTATGTCCCATACGTTTAGCTTAAATCCATCCGCAGCCACGGACTTGATGTTAAAGCCGGCTGTCGGCGTCACCTGTGTTTGGAAAGGAAATGAGAATGAGCAAATGAAACCGTTATATACACATTGATGGACATTGTACATCCTAAATTATAAACAAATACCTGCGTGACTTCCTCGGAAGCAAGTTGTTTTAGAAGCGTTGTTTTGCCGGCATTGTCCAGGCCGAGGAGCAGAATTCTAACCTCTTTCTCGGGCGTTGAGCGAATCTTTCGTAGCAGTGATAGGAGACCCTGAGAACAGACATATTTAACAGTTAAAAATAACGATATAATAATAATTAGGTTTTTTTGCAGTAATTTATGAAACGATTGAGAAATATCAAGTAATTTTGCGCCGCAATTTATGCAATATATAAATACCTTAAAACCTTCCAAATGTTTGATACCACAATTAGCCTAAATTTAGTCAGTAACCAAAACCTACAAAAGTTTAAAATTTTTTTGAAAATGTAAAACCCATTAAATGTTTTTTTGTTGTATGGAAAAGTATTTGCCGCAATTTAGGCAACCACGAAAACAATGTAAACATAGCAAATGCTTTGAAACATTCTGTGTAAAACATTTCAAAATGTTAAAAACAAAAAAAAAAGATTCAAATTTTACGTTTCAGTTCAGAGTCCAAAAAAATAAATCCAAAATAAGAATTGGACATTCTCTTGACAAAATGGCAGATATTCGCAAATTGTATGATCGTAGCTTATTTGTAAAATATATTTTGTGATCAGGGAAAGTTAATCTACACCCTTATGTTCATATTTTTAGGAGATTAGTGTCTTCAGCTTTCTCCAAAAAATTAGCAAAAATTCTCCACTTGACATTTTTATATATTTAAAAAACCTATCAAATGCAATACGAAAAAACAATTTCGGTTCAATGGTTTGGCTAACGTCAAATGACAGTTTTGTTTATATATTTTTCAAGTTGTGTTGTGATGTGGATGTCCTTCTCCGTTCTCCCTCATCACTTTCACGTTTAACCCGGTTGTCATAGAAACGTGCGTCAAACAAACGAAATAAATAAAATAATATAATAAAATACAATCTAAATAACACTAAAAACCATGCAAAACTCTATTATAATAATTTGTGCCTAAAGTGCATTGCATCACTTACCATGTTATTGCAGTGTTTTTAAGTTCTTTAAGCTCTTTGTCGGCGTATATATCGTATTATATTTTCTTTCACTGTTCACTGTTCAGCTGTTCGACTTGCGTTGCTCGCGGCTTCTCTTCTTCACTCCACTGTACTTACAGCAAAAGCAGAACACGTCAATCTTGTGTTTTGTTTTGATTACTTTGTGTTTCTTCTTAGCAATGATACCAACATACCAATCATGAAAATTCCGATTGGTTTCCTGCGATTCGCCGGTTTTAATGGATTTGGACAGTTTGGAAGTACTGCGGCAGAGTTTGAGGGCTCTTTTGTAGGTAAGTCTATAGCATTCTTCAAAGAATATTCTCTTTATTATGTTGTCTCATTTAAATATTTCTGTTTTATAAAAAATAATGAATATATATTTTTTCAAACAGACTGGAATATTCAAACATTACTCGAGGCTGCAGCAAAGAGAAATGATGAGTTCCACATATGCTGTGGCTGGGTACACAATGCCGTTGCACTGGGTCACCGTGTGTTCATCTTTGGAGGAATTCCGGACACAAAAACAAGGGAATTCCAATTCAATGCTCCAGTTCGGCGGATCGCCTGCAATAACAAGTTTTTTCTCGTTCTTCTGCACAACGGTGATGTGCACAAGGTGTGTACCAGTACCTGGTCCCGGCAACCTTTGAATTTTATCATTGTAGACAAACCTCTTGCGGACAGCAGCAAAAGGACGATTTTTGGTAATACTTCTGCTCATGTTGATGATGACCCAGAAATAGTTCGATTCATAGCTTGTGCGACAACGTTCTGTGTGGCGATTACGTCACAGAATTCCGTGTACAATATTCCTACAAAGGTGCACACGTTTCCGAAGCATGTGCGTGTGAAAAAGCTCAGCTGTGGTTTTGAGCATGCTCTGGTTTTGACTACGAACGGTGACGTATATGCGTGGGGAGCATCTTCGTAAGTATTTCGATTGATAATTTGAGATTCGATTGTTAAAATATATACTTATCTTTTGAAACATACAGACGAGGACAGCTAGGGCTAGGCAAACTCGAATCGGAAGAGATACCAACGCTGATTGATGGGCTGGCTGGCATAAAAGTACTAATTCAAGATGTTGTTTATCCAATGTGATCTATTTAAATTTGTATATTTCTTAGATTGTAGATATAGCCGTTGGGGCATGGCATAGTGCCGCTGTGTCTGCATTCGGTGATCTGTACATGTGGGGCTGGAATGTTAACGCACAACTGGGTCGACCAGTGTACGCACAGGTGGAGGTTTCCTTTGATAGCGGTCGCAAAGAAATGGTGCGACACAAGATGCCGTCGGTTTTTGCGTCTCCGGAAGTTGTTGATCTGCCCAAGGATGCGCAAGCTGAACAGCAGGACCTAGACGATCAGTACAGTGTATCAAATGTTTACTGTGGACTGCGACACAGCGTAGTGAAAACGACATGTGGCAAAGTGCTGGGCTGCGGATGGAATGATTATGGTCAACTGGGTGTGGATGAGATTGGCATTGATGTGACGCATTTTCGGGTGATAGCAGCCGTGGATGTGAATGCAACAAATATCGTTTGTGGAGATTGGAGTACGGTTTTAATAGGAGAATGCGTAGATTGTGATTAAAGTGTGTATATTTAAGCATTTCGTTTTAAACAATACCATTTTATGCCTATGCAAAATCTTCACAAACAGAATAACATGATATTTCTTGCATTTCTTTAGACCAAACCTTCAAATTTGATTAAAAAACAAGAAAACATAACCCAAAAAAGTCTAATTTTTAACCAGCTTAAGAGAGAATTACAATTTTATTACCTTCTCAAAATAATAAAGAGAGCATTGAGCAAGAATTTAAGCTTTGGTTAATAAATACTTACAACTATTTCGTCTTACTTTTTAAAAGAAATTAAAGGTTTTGAAATTATTAGTTAATGTTCCTGTAATGTAGTATAATATATCTGTGTTTTTTGACATAGAAATTAAACCGAGGTTTTTTCATACCTAAATTAATCCATCTCTTGATCTTTCGAGTCCTTATTAAGCTAATTTTAATTCATAATTTATATTTCAATTGAAATTATACAAAATTATTTGATCAAAATAACAGAAAATCTCAAAATGTTTTTAAAACAATTGCAAGGTTTTCTGTATTTTGATGCAAAACACTTTCGGTAGATGGCCATACTTGTACTGCTGCCGAATCACAAAACTTTGAAATATAACGTTTTTATATATTTTCGATAAAATTATTTTTATAGGTCAAATTTAAAAGAAAACGATAAAATAAGTTATACAGTAAGTAATAAATAATAAATTCAATATAATTAATATCATCAACGAATCATTTCTTCTTTTTCTTAATTTTTTTTTCTGTGGATTTTTCAACATCTGTCTCCTTAACAGCCACTTCGGAATTTCTTTCGCCTAGAGTCGTCGCAGCAGCAAGAGCAGCAGTGCTTCGATAGTACTCATCGAACAAGGCCACCCAGAATCGGTCGTCTACATTCCGGGCCATCGACAACGGCAGTATGTATTTCTTCTGTTCTTCAAGCTCCACGGCAAATTCATCATCATTCGGTAAATCAAAAGAGATACGTTTCGTGTCCGTTTTTCGATTTTGCCAGTAACCTTTGGGCACTTGCAACTGGTGCGGACAACCAAGTGGAGTCCACTGGAAGAGGTTGCATTGAGCCTGGCGCAATAGTTCGAAGTGGTAGTTTGTTGAAAAGCTTAAAATAGGGATTGCTTTGAATTTTAGTATGATGAGCAAGTGCTTCAAAGAAAGTACTTTTGTTTTATTAGATTTAGAAGAAAATCCGATTGATGTTCGAATTTGATTAGGGCGGGGTTCTTCTCTGATATCTCTGTTGAATCGATGATTGTTTCGATTGGTTGAGTTGGATCTGAGGCCGCAGCGTATGGTTCCTCCTATTTTATTAGATTATTTTAAATATTAATTATTATTCATTAACATGTACTGTTTTTTAAAGATATACTTACAACTTTTTTGTCCAAATTTGAAGTATTTGTGTTAAAGTTTGGTTTAAAATTTATGTCTTCTAAAATTACAAAGAGAGTTAGAAATATAATATTTATTTATTTTATGTACAAGATCATCAAAATATATCCTGTAATACTGTACTGTAATACCTATAATTTAAATATTAGGCTAAAATTCTTTAAAAGTTTAAGGTTTTTTTTTGACATTTTAAAATTATAGGAGAAACAGAAAAAATGTGATAGTCAAAAAATAAAAGTTAAGATTTTGTACATAATAAACCAGTGGATATGGTTACCGTTGAAACAAAAAAATATAAATTGCAAGTTTTTAAAAAGATTTTTTTAAAGTATAAACTTAAATATTGTGTAAAATCATTCTAATTCAAAATGATGAAAAAGATGAAAGACAATACATTTTTAAGCAAACATTTTTATTATTGCGCAATAAAAACAGAATTTGCTTGCTATATATTAAATTTGTAACGCTTTTTAATGGGTTTCTTTTTGGTTCGATAAGCGCAGTTGTTTTTAATTTTAGGCATTTAAAAATATTGCCATTATATACATGGGTAACATTTTTTATTTATAAGAATATTAATATATTAAATTAACATAATTTATATTTTATTACAAGAAACCTGTAAAACCCTACGTGTAGCTTAAATACACTATAATTAAAAAAATCTAGATTTAATAAGATATAAAATCTGTATGCTAAAAAACTAGTATATAGTTTAGTTCTACTCACCGGCTTTCACCATCAGACACTTCCAATCCATCACCAGATATTCCTCATACAGTCCGTAAACGTGCTCTCTCAACGCTTCATTGAAAACTGTGCCATTCTCATACGGTTTTGTCTTAACAATGTTCAAGACATAATTCAAGAACAACAAAATCACGCTTTCGGAAATCTCATCATTGGGGCCATCGAACAAATTTGATTCTAGGCGTTTTGCCTCCCACTGCGGAAGCGTTGTAGCCAGCCATTGTTGAAAGTTATTATAGTAAAAATCTGGTTGACTTGATAAGAGTTTTACAAATCCTAGAGTTGAGGGCAGTCTATCGGATCGAATGGCTGTTTTCAAATGATGTGCGGTAATTTTTCAATAGTTTTTTAGCTTTAAATATGAAGTTACCGTCTTTACCGCCTTTCTTCTTGCTCTTGTCAATCGGAACAGCAACCGGTGGTGCATCAGCATCAGTTACCTCTGTGAAAGTGCATATATCATTAAAGTTTGTGTTAGAAACAATATATTCCTCAAAGGATAAAATATGTCCAAAAAAATGTTTACCAAAAAAAAACAATATTGTAACACAAAAATAAACTTGTGCCCAAAATAAATAAAGGGCTAAAACAAATAGTGCCTTTTAAAAAAATATTCTGCCCGAAATATATATATTTTTTTAACCATAAATACCTTTTTACTACCATGAATACATTATTGTTTCCGTGATTAAATAATTGTAAGTACAAATATTATTGTCAGCAATTTTTTTTGTTGGAGTATATTAGACCTAAATTAAATATTATCACACGATTTTTTTAGTGCATTTTAAAAAAAAAATTTTTAACTTCGCTTGATGACGAATACCACTAAAAGGTAAACCACAAATAATATAAAAATTATAAGCCGTAAAACTCATATTTCTATCCAGTTCTTAAATAATGTACTAATTGAGATATTTTAAATTCAGACACCAAAAAAATAAATATTTTTACATTTTTCCTCAAAATATGCAAAACATAATATTATATTTAACAAAACCATTTAGCAGAAAAAAGATAATTAATCTAAACATATCAAAATTATACACGTGTAAATAAATTGTGTATTATAAATTATAAACATTTTTTTTTACTTAAAAAATGTTTTACTAATAAAAAACGGTAAAAATGTTTGCAGAATGTCACAGAACATTCGTGGTATATGACTGTCGATAGTTCTTTCGACGCCTTCTTCTCTCCCATCGTGGTCCTCCAGTGGTAGTGGATAAGGGAAAGCCTACATATCGTGGGCTTAGAGGAAAAATACACTAACTATACTTTTTGAAAAAAAAAATGAGTTTTTGATGTCATTTGTTTAAAAAGAAAAGCGCGAAGTCCTTCTGTATGCCAAACAGTTTGGCAAAAAAGAAAGATTTAGTAAAGCTTTCCCAAAGAATTTCATTGGTTATATAAAAGTTAAGACTTCAAGACATCAAACCATCAAGAAAGCATTGACAAATCTTCTAAAGCTGCAATAGAAGACTTGAAATCAGAAGAAAGCATTTTTTAAATTATTTAAAATATAATACATTTAATAATAATAATTTGTCAGCGTAGGTTCAGATGAAAAAATCAGGACTTAGACTGGTCTGGCTCTGAACTCAAAATTTCATAAAGACCTAAGTCAACCCAAGCATGGCATCTCTGAAAGAAAACCAGGAGACTACTATAGTGACTATGCATCACAAAAAGCTACCCTAAGTGGTAGATAGAAAAGAGAACGGTTAAAAAACAGAAGCCCCATGGACGCAAACCAGGAGTCCCGATGCGATTGTCATAGAGTGATGGAAGATCAGTATTATGCAGATGTTTTTCGAAGTGAAGTTTAAAGAAACTGTTTAACAAGAGACGTTAAAATATATTTTTTAAGAAAAATTTAAAAAAAAAAATATATTTTTTTATCAATATATTTATATTTTAAATATTTTTTTCTAAGTCTCCCGCAAACGAGTCTACGTGCCAAGTAAAAATGAGTTAATAAGTAGGTCAAAAAGGAGTTGAAAAATATACAGGGTAAATAAAACATCGATAGACAAACATCGTGTACATCGTCAATTCTAAGACAAAACATAGAAATATGTTTGTGTCGAAAACCAATTTTCTAAGAAATGGTAGCCATTTGAAAAAAGAAAAAATTTTCGGTTTTCGACTGGCACTCATTTTAATTATTGTTACTTTTTATAATATATATAATATAAATATAGAAAAGACATTATAACGTTTCTGCATTGAAATGGCTGTCCGTACTTTTTTTCCACTGAACTTAAATATGTGTCTGAGAATGTATGCAGTGCAGTAGTCATAAGTATATGTAATTATTTAATTGTATTTCAGTGTTAAAAAAATATTTGGTTTTGTTTTAGATTTCTTAAAACAAAAAAAAAATGGTTTGCTGTTTTTTATAAAGTCTATTTAAAAATATTAAAGCGTAAGAAGACACTTTATTATATGATGTAAAACAAACAATCAACATAGGCAAGCCAATCATGTTCTTCGATAAAATGACCCTCATATAATATAAAATATATCCGGGCGCCTTTTGATATAATTGACTTACTAACACATATGCACGTATAAAAATGGATGCCAAAATTGTCTGCATTTTGGAGTGACAGGGCCATTCTATATTGTTCTGTGCTTTTTAGGCACCCGTTGGATTTTTTTCTTTTGGGCTACATAAATAGGTGTTGCCGATATATTTCAGCTAAGTTATCACACTTGTCCAGTAAAGCCGTAGTTTTCAAGATAAAAATAAAAAAGGCAAAAAAAGGGTTTTAGACATATTTTTAAATCTTAATGTATCTCCAAAAATTCCGAATGGATTTGTGATTTTTTTTTTGCAATTTTTTACTTTTTTTTAAATACTACAACATCAAGTGGCAAGTAATATTATACCTTATCCGAAAGGTCTCGGAAAAACACTTATCCATGTAGCACATAAAATTCTAACAGGTGCCTAAAAAGTTACAATTATTTACAAGAGTCGAAAAGTAGAAATGACCAAGGAATGCGTATACGAAGTTTGTCTATCGATGTATGATTTACCCTGTATACCAAGTAAAGTTAAAAGAAAGATTTTAAAAATGTATTTTTTTATTTTTGCAAAAAGCTATATCTACTCATTTAAATATTCAATGAGATCTCATTTTAAATGCAATAAGTTCTATCTACTATAGCAACTCTAATTACATAAAATAATAAAAAAAAAACATTTTTTTAGTATTAAATATTATTTTTTAATAATATTGCAGATTGTAGAAGGTCAATTAATACAAACATATTTATTTAACTTAATTATTAATTAAACTGTTTTTCCGCTATTCTAAACAATTGTTTTTATGTAGATACTGAATATAAGCCCTCGATATATATAATTTTTGAAGATTTTGTTTTAAAAATATTGTTTACCCTTTTGTTGTATGTGCACATTTTCGATTTATTTTGGTCACACTTTTTATACTACTTTTTTGGGCAAGTATATGTGACAATATTTTTTTTGCTTACAATAATTTAATCAAAGTAACAATTATTTTTTTTTTGTAACAATTACACTGTGCTACAAAAAAAAACTAAAAATCTTCTTGATGAAATATATTTGAGATATAGGATGTAAGTCTAGGGAACTAAAAAAGTGGCATATTTGTTTTTTCCTCATACACCCCCAAATCTCATTTTAAGGGCAAAAACACGTTTTTGGGTTGATGCATGAATAAAATAATCTCCATCAATATGTTTTTGATTTTTGATTTTAAATATGTTTTTGAAAGAAAAATAATACACTCATTTTTCCATGTAAATATATTTTTTTCAATGTTAAAACTCACGAAGCTAAAATAATTTCAAAATTTACCATTTTATTTAGTTTTTTTTAACTATACCAACAACTAAATGACATGTCAAGATGTTTAATATTTTTTGATGCTAATTTATTGTTAGATATGCGTTAAAGGAGCTTTAGTTCATAGCAATTAACTGAAATTGACATAGCAACATTTGGCTGAGTTATCAAGGTTTGATCTTTTAAGAGTTAAATCATATTTGCAGCTAATCTGTTTAATTTAATCTGCGTCTTCAGTCTGCGTCACACATAAAATGCTAGATTATAATACACAGATTAAATAGTTTCCGGACTAAGTAAGAAAAACACAATATTTTCGCAAAATTCGTTTTTATTTATCAACATAATTTCCATCTAAGGCATTGTATCGCCTCGGTCCAACGCTTCTCTAATTTTTCGATACCATGTTTATGAGACGCTTTTGATCTTTGCTTACAAAATATGCCTTAGTTTCGGTAATTACTTCTTCGTTCGAAATATTTGTCACTTTAGCATCCTTTTCAGGTATTCTAACAGCCTGTAGTCGATAGGGGGAAAATCTGGCCCCCGTTTTTGCCAGATTTTCCCCCTATCGAATACAGGCTGTTAGAATACCTGGGCAACAATTCGAATTGCAATTCATGCAATATTACCATCGTAGCCATTTCCTTGTGACACGGCTCATGGTGGCACAGTGGTTTT
>JAAAKO020041062.1:0-12131 GCA_010015015.2 Bolitophila cinerea
ACATATATATATTTATATATACAGATAGGTGCAAGTACACAATTGTTTTCCCCGTACTCCGTATTAGACATACCCACGTCGCGCAGTGAATATGTACAAAAATTGTTTTGGACTCAATTTAAAGAAAATAAAAAAAAAATATATATATATTTGCAATGAATTAAAAATATTTCTATTTGTTCATATTTTCATAATTTAAAAGAATTTTTATTTATTCAATTTGAAAATCGACAAAGTGGATTATTTTTTTGATTGTCGTAAAAATGCATAATGCTACTATTATGCGAGGCATGTTTTTGCTATATATGCGCATGTCATTGACGTCATTCTGACGTCAGAGCATGTCAGAAAATGGACATGCACGTCTAATAGCCATTTTGGGACACCGACATGCTCTGACATACGAAATGGCAAGATATGTCATGTCTGTTTGCCATTTCAAAATGGCATAAAAACATGCCCGTAATACGGTCTGCCATGGTGATGGGAATTTTACCCTGCGGCGACGCTGGTCCCGCAAGAGAAAAAAACACAATGGAAACATCATTTTAAGAATTTAATTTTATGGAATTTCCCCCCGTCGACATTCACACATTTTTTTTGGTATTTTACCAATTCGGTCGCTCGCCCCGCCAAAACTGACACATTTTTTAATTGTATTTCATACAAAGGACCTACACCCGGCCGAATTTCGCACATTTTTTACGGTCGTCACCCGCCCGCTTACCTCTCACAATTAACAGTGTAACCATTGAGGCACTATATACCACCACATTGTATTGCATACGTCCAGGGATATTGGTGGTGTATAGTGCAAATTGACAATATATCACCACTTTTTATTTTTTTGATATACATCGAGTTTTTACGCCAGTACTCCATTGTTATACCTTTAAACGCAATTTGCATGAACGCAATCTTTAAGATTTAAATGGATTTTAAATTATAGACATTATTCTGTTGATTGAGTTTTGTTGTTTTGGTAAAAACGGCGCGAAGCAAAAAATAAGCTAAATACTAGCAAAAAACATACAAAAGACTAGCAAAAACCAAGAATTTCTTTAAACTTAGAGAGTGCGGTTATTAAAAACCAAAAGTGGTGATATACAGTGCTATTACACTATACATTACCATTTATTGCGCTATATATCACAACTTTTGGTGATATATAGTCAATTTGCACTATACACCACCAATATCCCTGAATGTATGCAATTTTGTGGTGGTATATAGTTCTTGCTTCAATGGTTACACTGTTAATTGTGAGAGATAAGCAGGCGGGCGACGGCCGGGTGAGCGTCCAAAAAATAAAATTCGTTTGTACGAAATTCGTAAAAAAATCGGCCGGGTGTAGGTCCATTGTACGAAATACAATTAAAAAATATGTCAGTGTTGGCGGGATGAGCGACCGCGGGGTTAAATTCCAAAACAATGTGTGAATGTCGACGGGGGGAAATACCGATGAATGAAATTCGTGATTTCTGAATTCTAAAAATCGAATTCTCATGTTTTGAATTCGTTTGTATAAACTGCAATGGGGTCTATGGCATGCCGCCGTCTGCCATGCGCAATGGGACAGCCTGCCACTTTTTTAAACCAAATCTCAGCGTCATACAGCATATCAATACACGAATTCGTGCATTTTCATTTTCTGATACAAATGGCAGTACGTGACACATCGTCGATTATATATTTTTGGAGATTTGCTATCCCAATTGACCATGGATAACATCCAAAATATTTTTATTGGATAGATATTGATAAATAATTATCAACTTTTATTGTAGATCACGTCCACCACTTTCGGGAATATCATTGAGATGGTCGGCTGTGAAATGCGAAACAGATATTGCAAAGACATAAAAATGTCGCCAGTGGCCAGATAGCGAACGGTCAGCGTTAGCCGTATCGATGGCGGAATGATGCTTGCGCGCATTACTGTGTCTGTTTTTGGATGAACTGCTTTACTAAAGAAAATTCAAAATAATTTTATGTTCTTCGTTATTTAGCTAAACCATAAAATTAGAGCAAAAGCCCTCCTTTTGGCGACGTCTAACCCATTCCTTCACTGCTGCTGTAAATTATGTACGCAATTAAAATTGCTGCAACGCATTGTCTTTTCGACATTTTTGTTCTATTATCAACGACTCGTGGCTTGATCCAATGGTATAGATCGATGCCATATTGCCCCGCATGGCACGTGTAATAAAAAACCAACACGCAAACCTAGACTCACACCAGCCATGATTGCAAAACGTTATAGATGGGTCCAAAAGTACAAGAATTTCACAAGTGATGATTGGAAAAAAGTAATTTCATAATAAATTCTTCTTAAAACTTCAAATTTAACTAAAAAGTGTAATTATCTTCATTATTTGAAATATTTTACAGGTTAATTTTTCAAATAATTTGTTTTTTGTATATTGTGGATGGAACTTTGAATTCTGAACAATACAAGAAATAGTTGGAAAAACAGCTACCGTTAAAAGCCTATTTTTATGCAAGATGGTGTACCGTGCCACCGTGCTAAACGAATAACTAAGAAAAAAGTCCCGTTCTTGACTGGCTGGGAAATTCTCCAGACATGAATCCTATAGAGAATGTTTGGGACTACATGAAAACTGAAGTTTGTAAACACGCTCCTAGAACCAAGTAAAGGCTGATTCATATACGCAATGACACTTGGCAACATAACGTAGAGATTAAAAGAAAAATTGAGAAATGTATAGATAACATGCCTCGTCGCAACAAAGCTGTGTTGGCTGCTCAAGATGGCCACACAAAATACTGATTTTTGTCAAAAATCGAGTTTTATTGAAAAAAAAATGCTACGGTAAAATGTAAAACACTAGTTTTTTAATTAAAATCATCAAATTATTTATGCTCTCTCAAAATTTATCAAAAAATGTCTAAAAACTAAGGCGTATTGTAGTTACAACGGAGAAAAAGGATTTTTAAGCATTGGTCTAATTATATGTCCAGGGACTGCGCTTCTATCATTGTTTTCTCATCGGTTGAGTATTTGTTGTGTTGTGGACCAAAATATATGAGAAAAGACGATTTTTTGGGCCAAAATAATAGTCGAAAAATCATTCTATCGCCATTTAAAAATATAAAACCCTTATTTTTGTTTAGATATAGATCATATAAGAAGAAAAACAAGGTATTGATGAAGAAAATCTATGGATAAATACCGAAGTTATGAGCAATTGTGTGATGGTAAATTCAAATTTTAAATTGTTTTTGTATTTTTTTTTTTTTCAATTTAATTTTTCCATTTTATTTTTATTTTATTTTGTTTTTTGTTATTTTATTTATTTAAACGTTTACTTAACTCATATTTTTCATTTTTCAAATGCAAATTCAGATTTTGTATTAAATTCAATTATATATGAGTAGACTAAAAATAATTTTGGCCCTTGCTTTGTCTTCTGTACTTCTCTAGGTCCGTTTCTCTGATAAGGGAGACTATGTCCTAAAATTCTTTCATGCCAAAATTCTTGGTAGCGCTGCTCATTGGTTTTAAATTCTTGGTGAAACCTTTCACCGGAATTTCTATACAGAGATTCTCTGGAAAAAAAATTCAAAAATTAAAAAAAGATTTCTTAACGACATATTTACAATATAATGAGGGACTTTTTTCAACTTTGAGCAATTTTCTTATTTGTGGACCGTTAAAGATTACTTAATTTATTTTCGCAATAGAATGTCTTGGGAAAATTAATTTAATATATATTTGTCTAAAGCCTAGTACTAAATTCGCGCAAACTCAGTACCAAACGTGTTTTTGTTGATGATTTTTTCAGCTCGCGCTGATAGTCTGATATATAATTAAATATATAATTTTAAAAAAACTAACACTAAAAAAATATGATCTAAAAAATATAATATTTATTTTTTGAAAATGTTACCAATGTTTGAAAAGACATTTAGTATTCATCGACTTGCGGTCGAAGTTATTACAAAACATGTTATGTAACTTCTTAGGAATACTCCAAATAATTGGCTGCCCTATCTTGCACTACCGTTTTTTAAAAGCATTTCAATAACTCGGGTTTTCTTAAAATACATACTGTTAATCATGATAAACACAAAAACAAAATATAATTTGAAATAGATGAAAAAAAAATACAGTTATAGCATGCGTTTCAATTTGAAACAATAACGGAATTTTTATTTAAAATAATTTTTTTTTATCCATACAAAATTTATTATACACAGATTTTAAGAGTTAGTATATTTTTTGTGTGCATTGCGAGAGTATTAAATGTTTAAACAAAAAGGTTACAATTACTATTCAAAATAAGTATATTTTTAAACATTAATTTTTAAAATTAGGACTTTCAATGCATTTTTAAAAATAACAATACAACATATTTATATAATTTAGAATTTTTATTTAGGTCTTTTGACCCAGAAATAGCATCGTGGAAAATAATTTGACCCAAAAAAGAATCAAAACTAACTACAGAAAATCTATGTATGTTATTGGACAAATAATTTAAACAAACCCAGTATTTTTTTAACTTTAAGTAAAAAAAACACAAAATGTAAGTAAAAAAACGATTTACTAAAATGTTGTATGGGATATCTAAATCTATTTTTTTAATAATTATAAATAATCCTTTTTACCTATTTCATTTGTAATCACTATACTATTTTTTTATAATTTTTCCAAAATAAAATGATTGGTTGTCAAAAAAACCGCGGAAGATATGGCTGTGGAGTCCTTACAAAATTTTACGACTCCGACACCAGAAAATTCATATGTTAAAAGCGAATTTGACTCTGACTCCGAAACAGACTATGACTCTGACTCGGACTCTTACTCTGACTCGGAATTGGACTCCGAATCAGTGAACGACTCGAAATTGGACTCCGACTCAGACTCAACTTCGACTAAGAAAAAAATTCTAGGTTTTATGTTAATAAACAATATAATTTAAAATATAAAAAAAACTAATTATTCGAAGAAATATATAAATATAAATTCACATGCAAATTAGGAAAAAATAATTTATTATTAAAAAAGTAAAAAAAATGTTATTATTGAAAAAAAATTAAAAAAAACAAAAATTTAAATTTAAAAATCTTGATAGAAAATTTCAAAAGATTTGGTTAGGATCTTTTAAAGATATGACCCCCATTATTTATGCATCCCTTTTTTATAACGCCACAATGTTATTTTTCTAGCATTTTATTCAGATTTAAATTCCCTTAAATTATGTAAAACAATAAAATTTTAAACTTTTTTACCAATTGAATATAAAAAACAATAATGCGATTAACAAATCGAGACAAAATATATGGGTAGGTCTAATATGCCTGGCTGTGTGTGTAATTTATGCAATATATTTAGCTATGGATGTGTGCGCACGCAACGGCCCTAACGACGATGACGTTAAGCATAAAACATATATTATTAAATATTAAACGATTCTATGTATGGTATGGTGGACTATGCAAATGTGTGTGAGTTGTGTGTGCATTACTAGAACTGCAGCAAGAACTATAATATTTAATATACAAAACGCACGCATACATAATTATAAAATACATACGAGTTTCACAGGCACTCATAAGAACATTGCAGGCGCACACGAGTGCAACGATGCAAGTAGAACAAGTGGGCTCACTTGCACTTTGTGCAATATATAGAAATACTTATATACACTCTCCAAAGTACATATAAGTATACGCTGGCCGACTGCAGATTAAATTCTACCCTTTCTACCTTCGTCGAAATTGTTATTATATTCTTTTACTTTGATGTATGCGAAGATGATATGCACCAGTAAGCAAACGTCCGTCGTCGGGCGTCGCGGTAAAATAATGATGAGCTATGAGGGTGTTGAAGAGTGAATTCAGTCGGAGACCCGTTTTAAATGCATTATTTAATATACAAGTTTATACTTGTATCATATGCGTGATTTGGGGGAAAAGAGAAGGGGAGGTGCCCCCAAAATGTTCAATATATTTATATCTGGAACATCTTCTTATTTTGTTTTTAAAAATAAGCGGAATTTAACTATTTTAAGCCCCCATCCAAGATTTTTATTGAATTGTCGCTGATAAAAAAAAATCCGGTATGTATTAGAGTTATTATTGAGATAAATCTGATAAATAATTTTTGAGATTAACTATATTGTAATTAAGTTGCTGGAACTGTAAAAACTGTAAAAATCAAAAAATATTTATCTTTCACGTATTTTTTATTTTGATCTTTCAAAGCTCAAACAGTTTTTTTCAGGCGGTTTGGCTTAATAAGATACTGAATAAATGTTTATCGATCTAAATTATTTGGCATTTATTTAGATTGAGGTTATTCTATAAAGCATTTTTGTTGATCTGGCATTTCAAAATTATTTGCGCACTTATCATTAAAGTTTAAAGAATTCAAATTTATCATTAAATTAAAAGAGTATACAATGTATAGTAATTCATCAATTGAGAACGGCTGGGTCGATTTAGCTCAACAAATTGTTGAGTTGTTTTTAATTGCTGGAGAAGGTTTTAGAAAGAAAATTTTGGGAAACTCTCCCGAAAAGTCGAGAAATTCGATTTTGTACATGATTTTGTGTGCAATCAGGAAATAAAACGGATTTTTTTTTTTGATATATTTGTTTTAATATAATTTTTTTTGCATAATTTCATGATTTTGGACGATGTAAATTAGGAAAAATCTATAAAACAAAAAAACTTAAAATTAGTTGAGAAAAAAAAACATTTTGCGTGATTTTTTAATGGATCAGTAATCGAGATAAATAACAGACGGCGCTGTGGTGCGACCATCAATGTCTCAACCAGAAAGATGGCGTTGAACGTTCACTTAGGCGTTTTGTGGTTTGACAAGAAGTGTCCTTTTCAAATTGTAATTTTCTATTGTGCTATTTTTCTTGCTGCAATTGATTCGAGTTTCAGGTAGTCAAATATCACGTATCACATCCGCAAAACGGTAAAAATAACGATCAATTGAAATTCAATATATTTATCAATTCGATCATTTTTTTCGAAAATTTGCTTAACAAATGCCTCCTATTAGACGATCAAACCTTTCGAAATTGTGCAACGGTACGCGGTTGTCCATCAAGAAACGGATGAAAAGGAGAAAAAGTTTTTATACCACGAATTCCAATTTTTAAAACTGATCTCCCATTTCATTTATAATGATGACTAGTCTATCTGGCACAGGTGGCTTAGTTTGAATTGACATAACATATCATCATTATTTGCATTGATTGATGTGGATTTTAAACTGATTTGCGGCGAGCCGAAGTTCGCCGGGTCCCTAGTTTTATTATAAATTTCGGTAACCCCACGCGACTTCATGCATAAATTTGATTATAAAAATTGAATAATAACACCCTAAAATATGAATTATTTGGCAAAACATATTTAATTTTTTGAGTGGCATAAGGAGAATTGCTAAATTTAAAAAAATCATGATATGTAACATAGTTAGATAGATAGATATTTGGGAGATTGACCGCCTAAAAAGAAGATCGGCATGCAGGCTTTGAAACATGGGCCCATTCTATAAAATAGTATGTACTATAATACTATTTGTTATGTCTAATTTCTCATTGAATAAATAGTATACTAGATCTTTGATAGTTCTCCGTTATAAAAAAGAGTTCTATTTTGTATAGAATTTGGGTAAAAAATAATACAACAGAGTCCTTTTTTGTTAAAATGCATACTCTAAAATAAATCTACGAAAGTGGCAAGTAAAGAAAGAGAGGAGATGAAAAAGATAGAGAGTAAGGATGGTAGGCCCGTAATAATATCCTACACTTGGGACACTCCTACACTTGGGTCCAATGGAGAGTCCCCAATGAAACCTCCTCACCACAAGAAAGACCGACGAAAAAGAGACAAGGTCCTAACCAGACCAGCCTTTCTCGCAGTTTTGCAGAATTTGTGGCTGGTGAGTTCATGATTGCTGTCGCAAACATGGAAAACCCGGATCGGAAGACGAGTGCTGAACTGTCGGATAGCATTCTCAAGCTTCTGATTGAAGCTGTAGATGCTGTCATTGACTCGGACTCCACTCCACAGCACATTGCACTCAAACGGGGTACACAAGGTTACAGCAGCAGACTCACAATCAAATCTGTGGTTCGTGGACGCAGTGAAAGGATTTGTAGTGCAGAATTACACTTTAGCTGTAGTTGAATTGGACGACATTTCGTCGTCTAGGACAATCATCATAAATATTCCTCCAGAACAGGACGTGGCAGACGACATTGTCCAAGTAAGATTGGAGAGGATGATCCCTGTGATCTCGGGTACTCAATGGACCGTCAAGAGGAAGGAGAAACCAAGAGTAGTTTCTGCATTAGGAGAATCCTAATTTAGACCCCTAATGGACGGTAATCTCCCTTACTATCAGTCTACAAAGGTGTCGGCTATCCTCATCAAGAGCAAAGCCAAACTTCCAACCGAAAATGGGTCTAGCGAGGAACCACACCTAAAAGCAGTATAATGTATATATATTTATAAATTACTGCTTAGCAACCAGGATAAATTCAAGCCTAAGCTCTGCAGTGGACTCTTCTTCGGTATAGTTATAACTACATTCTGGAGCTTAACAGCATATTACAGGATTTAAAGCAGTGGTATCAGCCACAAAAAGGTATGTAGAAATCAGATTATTAGATCCTAACAAGATCGGAGGAGCATAATGGGTCCGTACAGAGACCTGCGTGCATATCGTCCAGACATAACCCGTCAGGACAATATACTCCATTACTAATCTAACATTATATTATCTCATGATTTATATATTTCAATTAAAATATTTAATAATAAAGGGTTCAAAAGAATTATTGTACCCACATTTTTTTAGTACAATAAATCCATGCATACATTTTTGTTACCTATAATTAATTATTTTACCAAACAAAATTGTTACAAATTATATTTGGGTATATTTTTTAATACATTCTGGTAACTTTTTTTGGAACAAAATTATTACTGTGACAATAATGATTTTTTGGTACAATTTTGATTTTGTTATCAAACTTTTTTTAGCCTATAATAAAAATAAAAACACCACATATTTATATTTTTTTATAAAGTAGGGTTAAAGAAAAAAGGTGAAATGTGCGTTTTGACAATAGCTTGTCGGTGGAATAGATGTTATCGGGTTAAAAACATTTCAGGTAACAGGATACATTAGCTTGAAACTGAATAATTTCAATTTTGATGGTTCGGCTGATAGATAATACTATCGTCAGATCCGAATCAAAATAGCAGGCAGTAATCTATTTGAAAATCTTTAAGAACAGTATTTTCTCAAAATAACAAAATTGTTTTTATTTGTGAATGCGAGTTAAATTAAAAGCGGTGTGGTCAACCGAATATCATCAAGCTGAATGCCATCAGGCAAAATGACATCTGGCCGAATAAAGCAATAGGCCAATTGAGCCGAATGTCATCAGGCCGAATTTCATCAGGCCGAAAAACCCCATTAGGCCTAATGTCATTTGGCCGAATGTCATAAAGCCGAATGATAGCCATTAGGCCAGATAAGTCATTAAACCAAATGAGCCATAAAGCCGAATGAGCCTTTAGGCCGAATGAGCCATCAGGCCAATTGGCCAAATTAACTATTATACCGAATGTCCAGCGGTGTTTTTAAATGTGAGATTTTAAGCATAATGCTCGTGATTTTATTTTCAAAGGCTTGAGGAGGATCTCTTCTATAAAATATATGTGACTTCCTAATTAAATATTTCCATCACGTTTTTTGGCATATCGATACCTTACCGGCAAAACATCGTAACCAACAAAAAGTATATTTTGAATAAAACGGTAAAACGTCTGACAACAAAACCGATAATATATGAAATATTGCAGATGATAAAATTTAATATCAATTTCTCGAAAAAAACAAATAAAAAAGCACATGTATTATTTATCAAAACATGGAGGAACCTTCGGCTGTATTTACACTCAAAATATTTTAGGATTTAGACATTTCAGAACATTCCTAAAATGTTTCATGTGTTTCCTAAAATTGAAATATTTGTTGATTTTATTGTAAAATTGAAGGTTAAGATCATATTCTAAAAACAAATTAAATGAAAGCAGTTTCTTAAGAGAAATTCGTGTTTTAAAATGTTCTAAAATTTCTAAAAGGTCTAAAACGTAAAATATTTTGAGTGTGAATACGGCTGATTATATAATTAAAAAAAATAAATTTAATGAAAAAGTGAAAAATGTTGGATAGTTATCGTTAAGGCTACTTGGATTGGGATGAAACTTATTTTTAGGGAATGGTGACATTTAACCTGATGACTATCGGCCTAATGGGTCATTCAGCCTGATGATATTCGGCCTGTTGACTTATTCGGCCGAATGACATTCGGCCTAACAAGGTACATTCAAATAAATAATAATAATATATATTTTTAAAATAATGAATAGATTAATTTTGTTTTTCCTAACCTATTTTATTTTATCTCATCACACATCATCACTATACACATTAATGAGTTAAATATATGTTGTAATAATGGTTAGGTAATCAGGATCCAGGGGAGGACATGGGAAATGGGGACATGTTCTTACCCAGGAAAAAAATACATAAACCATGTATTCTACCGATATCTATGAATGTCGGCTATAGTCCTTACCGAAAGTCTTCTCCACCTCCTACCCCTTACATAATTGATAATTCGTAACTGTACAAATTTAAATAATAAACAAAAATGCTCTCAAATGAAAGGAAATTCCAAGAAATATTCAATATGTGTAAGGCTAAGGGAAATAAAAAATATTCAGCCAGAAGGGTGATATTGATATGTGCTAAACAATACCCTATTTGGCACAATATTCAGTCTCTGCCGTTATCGGGAATACGAATTTTGAGGTACGGAAAAAAGTGGTACGCACCTTTTGGAAATTTGCGGTACGCGATTTTTGCGGAACACGAAAAAAGTGGTACATTTTTTTGGAATTTTGTGGTACAGAAAAATAGTGGTACAGTTTTCTTAGGTACAGTTGAGGTACGGTTTTTTGAGGTACGGTTTTTGAGGTACGGTTTTTTGAGGTACGGTTTTTTGAGGTGTGAATTTTGAGGTACATATGAAAACCGAACAACTTTTATTTGTACCGTAAATTTTCGTACCTCCAATTTCAGAGCCAAAAAAGACCGTACCACTTTTTCCGTATCTCAAAATGCATATCACCACGGGAAAATGTGGTACGGTTGTTTAAGGTACCTCAGGGCGATATATATATTGGCTGGTCTGTACCGTAAATGCCCGTTCCACTTTTATCGCGTAACACTACACAATTCATACTAATGTATCTCTTTTAACGTGTACCGCAAACATTTTGTACCGCAAATTTCCGTACCTCACATTTCCGTACCACAAAAAACCGTATTACTTTTTCCCGTACCTCAAAATGCATACCACCAAATATAACAAGGCTCAAACTAACTGTCATCCAACTGTGCCCGACAAGAACAGCTAATTCTTCTCAACAAACTCAGCTCGGACCACAATCCAGTGCTTTTCAAAATCAGATGGCCAAAGTCTGTCGGAAGCTACACGTCATAATTACCGTCATAATTACAAATTGCTTGAAGACATCATACTAACAACAAATATCGACTCCTCTATAAACCACCTAACGCAAGCTATCAAAGACGCGAGCGTTAAAACAAAACACATGCGCCTGATGGAGTTATCTGGCTTTGGTCAGATTGGTGGAGGACAACTGTTAGTCCACAAAATCCATGAATAAATGAAATTTGCGGATTTTATGTAATCAGATTTGTACATCGTCAATCTGACCAAAGCCTCTGTAGCTACAGAACAAAAAATCGCCTTATGAAATGTGACAAAAAGACAGTGGCAACACAAAAACCAAGATAATGCCAGGTCATCAGTTACAAAAAAACATGATCTACCTAACAATAATAATAATAGTTTCTTTCCAAATTTCTTTCTTAAGAAAGAAATCAATTGGTATCCACAATGGATGAAATATCTGCTGCATTCCCAATCCCTGCAACAGCCATATTTTACTAAAACTCACTCACTTAATTTGACAGTTACAGAGTTTAGTTGTCAGTGACCGCAAAAAAGTCACTGAGCATCCAGTGAGTAAGTTATTTG
>JAAAKO020041073.1:0-27460 GCA_010015015.2 Bolitophila cinerea
TAAAAATGACTGAGTCTAATTAAGAAATTTGTCTTTTTTTGAATAGGTGTAAGGCTATTAGCCAAGCGGTCAGCTGTTTTAGATAAGCTGTCAGTTTTATTAGAACAGCTGTCAGTTTTATAAGAAAGCTGCCTATATTTTGATAATGATAAGTCTGATTGCTGTTCAAAAATCTGCTCGTAAATCGTTAAATCTGTTGGTAAAAATGTAAAGATAAATGTAATGATGTTATTTTATGGTAAATCTGAAGGTTGACTTTTTGGTAAATGAGATGATAAATTTGATGGTAAATCTGAATGTAAATTTGATTATAAATCTGAGGAAATCTTAGGAAAATCATACGGAACGGCTGCTCCGACACAAGCTTGAATTGAATTCGTCTGATGATAAATAATTAATTATTTTTATAGTAAAAATGTGATAGTAAACAACATGATATATCTTATGGAAAGGCCGATGGCAAATCTGATGCCAATTTTGTTGGTAAATTTGAATGTAGGTAATATAAAAATGTAATGATACATTTTGAAATATCTTTGGGCAAATGTGATTTCATGGTAAATTTGATGGTAAATCATTTAATAGTCTGATGGTAAATCGCAAAAAGTCATAAATGTCAGTTTCCGAGTGAACTTGTCAGTTTTGTTTAGTGAATTTGTCTGAATTTTTGTAGTGCTGTCAGTATTTTTTGTAATGCTGTCAAGTTTTAATAATCTAGTAAGACTTTAGGTAAGGTTGAAACAATAAAGATCTTTCAGTTTTTCTAAACATATAAATCGAAGTGATCTAAAAGTGATCCAAAAGTGATTTTAAGATATTCACTCTAAAACCAAGACATAGACCGCTTTAAGAACACTGATTTTAAAGCAAAAATAATAAATTAAGAATTAAACAAAAAAAAAACTCAGTATAACTCAAAGGAAATGGATTAAAAATCACGGAAATTTTTTTGATGAAGAATACTAACAAACACATAAAGTGATCCACCTTAAGGTCTACAACAGAGCAGAAACACGTTCAGCCGTTGTGTCTGCATGTATGTGTGTGTATAATTGTAAGAAGCTCGCGCACACACACACTAATTCATCCACAAAAAAAAAAAACAAAATAACAAAAAAGCGAACTCTAAACTCGTTGATGGCTGCGGTAATTGACAGATCATCAAATATATTATTTATACAAGACGGGCGTGCGCGCGCGCGCTTTTGCGGTGAGCGGCCTAAACCCGATCGCATATTATAAGCCTGAGCTGTTATTATAAGAAAACGAATATAAAATTATATATTTGTATATATATATATATATGCACAGCAAGCTACAAAAACAACAACAAAAACAAAACCACAACTAATACATGCGGTCGCAAGAAGTGCGGATGATTAATGGTGCGTGTGAGCGAACGCAAACGCTTTGGACCCCAGTCGGTAAAAGCGCGCCCGCGATGAGGTTAATCTATGTTCTTTAAGTTTATATATCTATATAGTTATACGTATTCTAAGGTGCTGCTGAGGCAGAGCTCACTTACTCACTTACACCTCACTCACTCGCACTCACAACGTAGATGGGGCGCTGGGATTAGATCCGCGCTCGTATTTTTTTGTTTTTATTTTTTGTTTTTGTTAATTACGTTTTGTTGTCGGCTGTGGTTTGCAACGATACATACACATATTATATTATTTACGATTTTGTTTTGTGTGCGCCAGCCGCATCATCGAAACGAGCTGCAAATGTGTGTATGTGTGTATATGTGTGTGTGAGCGCAGCTCATTTAATGACTTCATTGAATCGCATTGTGCGCTAAGCGCGACGGCTTACGAGTTTAGTACCTGCGGTGTACTAAATGGAAAAGTAATTAAATCTGAGGTAAACTAATTGGACTCATAGCTCGTGTGAACTTTATATGTGTCCATATAAGTCGATTGGTTTTGGTCCTTCGAACCCAGCTGAGTCGGTTAACAGGAGGGCAACGGGGTTTTATTTTTCATAACCTCCGCCATGCGAAAAAATATCAGTAACGTACATTTACTGGTCCTTTGAGCTGGATAGTAGTAGAGAGCTGCCCATTTGCCATAAGAACTGCCTCATATAGTGGAAGTGATCCCTTGACTCAAACTGAGAAGTTTGATATTTTTCGATTTAATCCCTCGAACCGAATAGAAAAAAGGTGTTGGTCCTTCGAGCCTTATAAAGAAAGAGACGGACAATCAGCGGCTGACCCCATAACGACAAAGTGGTTTCTTTAAACAAATGCTTCCGAGTGCAGCTGAACATTTTTCAAATAGGTCCCTCGAACCGGATCGAATACTTTTTGCTGGTCCTTCGAGCCGGGCGGAACTATGGATGCCTTTATTGAAATCATTAAATTTGTAAAAAAAGGTTGCTCCCAGAAGAAAATGCGCCTGAGTAGCTGGTTATTTTTCAAGTAGGTACCTCGAACCGGATCGAATACTTTTTGCTGGCCCTTCGAACCAAATAAAAAAATGTGAAGAAAAAAATCTGCAGCTGACACCATGCCGAAGTGGTGCCTTGAAACACATTATTATTTTAGAATTTTTCAAGTAGGTCCCTTGAAACAAGAGGTCGCTTGAAACAAATGCTCCAGAGTACCCAAAATATTGGTCCCTCGAACCGGATCGAAACCGTTGAAATCGCTATTAATTTATAATTGAATGATGCTACTGAAATGCAATAAACAAGCAGAGTGCTCTAATTAAATCTCAGCGAATACCATCGCAGCCCGATCCCCGGCGGCCGGCAGCGTGGCGCTGCTGCGTAAAAAGAGCAATGCATGTGTGGTGTGTAGCCTCTCTCGCTCTGTCGCATAAAAGAACTCTAGCAAATGATCGCTGTGTTAACGACGAGATTGATCAAACAATGCGTATGTACAACAGCGCTTTAAAACACATGTCAACAGCGTGTGCATGTGTGTGTGTCTTGTCTTTGTTATAATCTATATATATATATATGTTTATATACGAGATTGGTTTGCCGCTAAGATACGATTGAGTCACTTAGAATGACAGCTTAAAGAAGTTTAAGATTTCTCGGAGATTCAGCCGATATAATGCAATGGAATGTCTGTATTTATAAATATATATATATATAGTATATATAATACATACACTCACGCACTCACGAAGACGACGATCGTATGGCTAACCTCATTTCAAATGTATGTTCCTGTGTTATTGTTGTTTTACGTGCGTGTGCCTGTGAAACGCAGCACGCCGCTAAACAACTTAATGAGTCTCGGATCTCGACCAAAAACCGGACTTTCCGAAACTCGAGAAATCACACACACACACACACACACACGTAGGCACACACACAGGCACACACTCGCCGATGTGAATCCACAGGGTGTCAATGGCATCGACATTATTTATATTTATTATACAAGCCACTTGATCGCATCTATAAATTAAGTGATCTTCAACGTATTAATAATAATGATCGCGCATGATCAACACACACACACGCGCACACGATCCGATCGTAAGTTCGAATAAACACACACACACACACACACACACACGCACACACACACGCTTGTACATTATTATTATAATAAATAAATTACATGCACACAGACGCGATCGCGATCGCCGAGCGCATAAACGAGAAATGCACACGCAGTTCATATAAATAAATGCATGTTTAAATGGATTATTAATATGTTGGACGGCCGCCGGATGGCGCGCACAGGCGTGCAGTTTCCTTTTTTACGGAGGGGGGGGGTCTGTTAAATTTGAGTACGTAACTGGTCTTTATTTCCATTATCCCAGTTTTTGGACCCCATTTCCTTTATTCCTTATTTCCCAATTGTTATTTTAAATTTTGTGATTATTCTGCAGTTGATCTTTTCCATGATTTCAGGAGGAGAGGGGTAGCTTTAGCTGAGATTGTTTTTGGACGTAATTTCCATTATTCTTTTTTACCAATTGTTTTTTTCATTTCTATTTTTATTCTGCAGGCCAGCGCAATATCATGATTTCAGGAGGCAGAGGTGGACTGCGAAAGACGATAAATGTAATGGGACTTTAATTCCCCTAACCCTTATTTCCTATTTGGTTTTAGTTCGATTTAATGCTCATATAGGCTCGTCATTAATTTCGGGACTTTGTGATGAAATTGTAATTTTTCTAGAAATGCTTGGTGGAACATGGGCTGTATTTCCCTTGGTGTTTATATCGTAATTTGTATGCATTCTGTCCTTTTACGGTCCTCTTGTTTCAGTCTGACATAATTCTGTACGAATTGCGAATCGTGCGAAATTTTACATTGGATGTTTATTCGAAACTTTGGTCGTTTTGATGAGAATTAAAGAAATTATATTTTTTTATTTTGCGACTAGTATCTATTTTAAAAAACACCTAAACGCTCTTATTTTCGTGGCGTTTTTGTCTCCGGCCATATTTCCATATTTCCAGCCGGATGACAGCAGACGAATAACTCTCAAATGCACCTACGCGCCATCACGGAATGCCCGAGAACTATATAGTACATATACCCGCGCATATTTCTTTTGAATGCGAATTGAATGCAGTGTGAGTGCCGCGTGCGACTTGCATTGTGTGTAAATGTGTGTGTGTGTCTCAAGGAATTTATATAAAATGGCACTCACACACATACACACTGGCTTTTGTCCGAGTTGGACAAAAGACAAGACGCTTTCAAGAATAAATCGTCGGTGTGCCAAGACTTGTATTGTGCTAGATTAGCGGAGAGGACTCTCAGACAGTTCTAATGCAAAGAAAGAGCTTATTTACCGCTACAACGCCGGAACAAAAGTTCATTGAACTCGCGAGTGGAGCATAATTTAAAATTGGCGTGCTTACAATATACGGTAAGCACTTCCTAGTGAGCCACAGAACTTTAATTAGTCAGAACCAGAGCAAAATCGAGAAAGAAAATCACATTGCTTACAATAAAAAAAGTCATCACCGGCGACATTTTTCTGAATTCAGCGAATTCTGAATTTTGCATTGTAAGCAGTTAATTGTAAGCATCGATTAGTACCATGAACTGCCGAAAAACCACAGATTTGTTATGGTATTTTGTAAGCACTTGCTTGTGAACATCAATTAAACTGTCAGCAATGGAATCTGTCGTTAGCTAGAACCTGTCGAATTAGTAAATTACATCGCTTACAAAATACACTAATCGAAAGGGAATCATTGTGCTATATTGTGCTGTTGCAAGCGAAGTTATTTGTGAACATTTGTTTAGACAGTAAATTGCTGCGAAACCTTGGCATTTCTACGTTTCTTGTAAGCACTTGTCAGAGGGAATTGATAGACTTGTCAGCACAATAATCATTATTTAGCCATAACGGTTTGTGTAAGTAAATCCCATTGCTGACAAAAAAAACCACATCGAATAGACAATTTTCAAATGTAAAATGCATAAAGGTAATCGGCAGGTAAATACCTGCGTCATTGTGTCATTATAAGCTCATGCTTGAGAGCTGTGATTTAGAAATTAAACTGCTGCGAAACCTCTGCATTTTTACGTTTCTTGTAAGCAGTTGCCGGAGGGCATCGATAAAGTTGCCAGCACAGAAATCATTGCTTAGCTATAACGGTTCGAGTAAGTAAATCACATTGCTTACAAAAAAACTCACATCGGAGACATATTTTTTGAATGGAGAACGCACGCAGGTAATCGTCAGGTGTCTGATCAATGGGAAACAGGGAGTGGTACTGCTGGACCTGCATCCTGCGTGTGTATGTATATGTGTTGAACACATTAATCGCCCAGAATCACATATACAGACGCATACACTCACACACACATGCGCACACAAGCGACACATCAGCGCGAGATAACGAAAACACGTCGCCAAGACGTACGATATCGTTTGTGCAGAGACATATTTATGTAGGCACGTTCGAGCGTGCGGTATCGTGGATACATCTTAATACACACGCAAGCTCATGCGTCCGCGTGATCACACTTCGTGCGAAGTCAATAAACTTGTAATGACATGGACAGTGCGCGAGCGATCACATACCACACCACACACACACACACACACATATAGTCATCGCGTCGCGCGTACCTGTTTCTTTATTTATGTTTTTGTGTGTGTGTGTGTACTCACCCGTCTTTCATTAAAAATTATCCACTATTTTATGTATATTATTTCGTTTAAAAAAGGTGTATATTTATAGACCCGCGCCGCGCCACAAGAACGCGACGGAAAAAAGCAATTAATGCACACGTACGCACACACACACACACACCATCAGACACCGCTGACTATGTTTATAATATGCAGTGTTTATTGTAATGAAACACTGAATAACATATGCGCTCGGGCTCGCGATCGTGATTATTTATGTATGCGTGCGCTGCCTGATTATGTGTGTGTGTATGCATCTAATAACTAATAGAGTTGTCAAGATGGTAAGCGGCGACAGCCGCGGATGGCTTGTCCGCTTTGCAGGGCGGCTCGTTGATGTGCGCGCGTTTGAGTAAAGGTTAGCAAAGCTATTTGTTGTCAGCACCGGTTTGTGTACATTAATTATGCTATCAGCAGCTCTTCGGAGCGCAGCAGAGTTCATTTTGAGCAGTGCTTACATACAAAAGGAATTGAAAGGCGCGGCGGTGCGGTAATTGTTGTAAGCACTGCTTGGTTTGCGTTGATAAGGCTATCAGACACTTGGTAGAGCAGGGAATATGGTATTTTGAACGATGCTTACAAGTAAATACCGAAGAATAAAAAAAATATGCTCCAGCCAAGCAAACGGGTAATGTTTTTTTGTAAGCAGAGCTTTTATTGCATCAATTAAGCTATAAACACTTGATGTAAGCTCTATTTGTATGCATCACTTACTTTAATCACATACAAAAAAGATGGAGACAAGCAAACCACTATTGTTGTTTTGTAAGCACACCTTTTCTCGCATCATTTCGAGTAGTGCTTTTATACGAAGTTTATTTGTTGTTTGCATCGATATTGCTATCAGACTTAAGATAGATTGGGAATATAAAAAAAAACAAGATCAAGCCAAGCAAACGGCTGTAGATTTTTGTAAGCACACCTTTTCCCGCATCAATTATGCAGTCAGCAGGTCTACGAATCGTTGGTCTGCCCATTTCCAGCAGTGCTTACATACGAAGTGACCTTCAATGCGGCCGCGGTATTTGTTGTTTGCATCGTTTAGGCTATCACACATTAATTATATTATGGGAAGTACGGTTTTTGGAACGATGCTAGCAAGTAAATAATGAAAGGATAGTAGACATGATCGATCCATGCAAACGGGTAATGTTTTTTTGCACAGCTTATTCCGCATAAATTAGGCTATCGGCACCCTGGACTAATCAAGTAAAAATATCTTATGCCATGCTTACAATAAATTCGAGAGATCAACAACACACACACTCACACACTCGATCGCCGAACGTTTAACGATCGTCTGATTTGGTGATTAAGGACTTGCCTGCTGCGTCGCGGTTTGTTGCCTCGCATCTTTGAAATTGATGCATTTCCGGTTCAATTTTGCGCGGTCATAAAAGCCCGCCGTGTGGCTTTCGAACGTAACGAATCGAACCTCTTGAAATTTAAAGCGAATTCACGATCTGCTTCTTCCGAAAACCAAAAACTCATAAAACCCAGCTCACAGAAACCAATTAATTTTGCATAAATCATCGTTATTTATATATATGTTTATTACACGGATTTTAATTGGAAATATTGTGCGGTCGTTCGGGCGCGCTGACACACCACCGTCCCAGAGACACAACACACACATATATACGTTAACCGATTTACGGCTCTATTATATGGTGTGGCGTAATCCTATTAGCACACACACTCTCTGGCGACGCGCTATATTTAATTTGCATTAATTATGAAAACGCGCCGTCAGGTAGACACGCACGGTGATAGAAACGCAAGACGCAGATTTCGGTTCTCCTAGAGAAGACAGTTTTATGATGGCCAAGAAGTCGTAAATTTGTGGCGAGCTCACGCGCGCTCGAGAATTCTCCATTTGGTCGATGGATTTGTTCGCGTGGTTTTGGTAATAATGTTGTTGTTGTTGTTGTGGATTTTTGTGAGTGTGTGTGATTGTCGGGTTGCGAGTCCGTCATTTTTTTCTTCTTCTTCTCACCACAATACGAAGAGTTATACAAAGTGCAAATTTTAGCACGCGGCTATATACAAAATGACTCGGCGGGCGGTGGGCGCCCGAGCTGAGCGATTTATTTCACGAGCGTCCCATAATTCGGAGATTTTTCGGCAGCGCACAAAACTTTAGATGTCACCACATTGAAATCGCACCAGACTCTGTTGACACTAAATTGCACCTGGAATTGGTCACCAAATTCCACTCGCACCAATTTCTATCGAAACCAAAGTATCCATGCAGCCAACTGGAATCGAATTGCAGCCATAACATTGTTTGTGGCACAGCCAGATTTATGATCCTTATAAATCAGGGGCGATTGGTAGCAGAGCACCACCACTACCACACGGACCTTAAATGAAACGACAATTCCTAATAACTTTTCCGCGGCAATCCTACTTTTTGTTTGTTTTCTTTTTATGGTTATCGCTCCATATTATTACACAATTTGTTTACCCAATTACAACAACACCAAATTTATACATAAAAACTTTGGAGGGTTCTAAGCCACAGATCTGTCCGATCGAACTGTTGGCCTACTGCTACTAATTTACGTACTGATGTTAGCTGCTTTTTTAACTAAGACCTTTTTGTTTTGGTGTGGTTCAAATTCGGACTATTGAACCATAGCTCTAGCCTGCAAAACAATCAATGGCCATTGTGTGGATCTCGTACACCATGGTGGTGTTTTTTTATATAGTTTTATACAGTTTTTGAATATATATTTTTTTACGTGGTTCAAAATTAAGTGTTTGAACCAAGGATGCCTTCAGTTTCCTGGGCAATCGATGCAAAATTAAGTGACAATCTATAATTTTGCGCAACTTGTATTTTTTTGTGTATTCCCGCTAAAGTGTTATTACACCCAATCGAAAATCGGTAATCGGTAAACTAACGATTGATACATACAGCAGCGCCACACCAAGAATTCGGCTAATTTGTCTAATTAAGCTAATTCGACTTATTCGGTCCGAGCACCTGATCGCGACAAATTGATTATCCCTGTAAATTGGTGGTCCATAAAAGATGACTTTTCCGAGGCGCACTGATTACTCAGAGATTAAAATCTCTTTGTCTTGGACAAAATTGAGTGTTTGAACCAAGGCTGCGTTCAGTTTCATCGGCAATAGTTGCAAAATTCAGTGACAATCTATAATTCTGCGCAAACGATAATTTGCGGTTAATGGGCTTTCGGTCAAATGAAATTTGTCGCAAGACGGCTTTCGGCTTAACCAGGAGCAGTCCGTTGGTAGTAACCTATCCACAAGAGCACATAAAAGCTACGACCAACATAAAAACAGGTTATCAAACCTTTTTTTAAATTAAATAAATATTTGGGTATCTTTGTTTTGTATAAGCTATATCCCATATAGAGTCACGACGACACGGAATGCTATCACACACGATCGGCCGATCAAATATGCGATCGTGTCGTGCGCCCGTTATGTGCGTCACGAGCGCCTGAGAGTACACACATACACACACACATTTGAAAGTCAGCATCGGAGACGCACGTCTCACGACTCTCCTTTAAAATACACGACCATCACTCTCCCAAGAAAATATCAGATTACGAAGATATCCACACAGAATTTTATAGTTTTCTTAGGTTTTTTCTGGAAATTCTACAATAGGAATACCTTGGAAGAATACCTTATGTCATCATCAGTCTCCTCATTGCCGCAGCGATTGCAGCGATAAAACGCATATTAGATTAGATATAATTTGTATGTTTCACGCATAGGTCTTGTTTTGTGTGTGTATGTGTTTGTGTGTGTGTGTGTGTGCATCCATATTAATAACCAGATGCCAGAGAATAGTAGGTACTTAATATACATATACACACACACACACACACACAGACGCCTATCGTGCGCAAAGAACATAATACCCCTTTTAATAAATAAGACGTTTTTCAAGACATATTCGCATATCGTATTTATTTATAAATACATTTTGCGAAATACCTGTGTATGTGTGTGTGTATACAAAACACACATATCATATTAAATATATAAACTCTGTGAAAAGAATAATATTACAGTCTTGTTGTTGTTGTTGGTCTGTGGCCGGCAGTGCACATTTAGCCTCTAGTCCGCGCACGATTCACGACTTTCATTGCGCGGACGTGCACACGGCTGGGTAACTCCGTAAAGCTCCTCTCCGGCTTGGCCCCGTCGCCCCGCTCGCTGCCGTGCAGTAACGTCTTCGAAAACCCATGTATCTCGCGCGCGCGCAACAAAAACCATTTCTTTAGATCCAAAGTAAACGGAATACAACAACAAGAACACGCGCAGCATAAAAATAAAGTGCTTATACACTTTGCGGCCGCCACACAGAGCATAAACACATATTTTTGTGTGTATATATATAAAATGCATGAGTGCAATTTTATGAGAATCCGTGTTGCGTTTATACGATTTATATCTGCGGGGGCGGATGCCAGAGTCAACAATTGGTGACAGCGCCCAGCTTCGATTCTAAACAGTTCTGTGGTTTTTTTTACGGGGGGCAATGGCGGGGGTTATACTTTTAAAAGTCATAAAATAAACCCGTTTTTTTTAATTGACCTTTTTTTGATTGCATCAAGAATCCAACAAAAAAACTGACGATTTTTTTTTAAAGTGCCTTCCCGCACTAGTTGACAAATAGATGGCAACGCGACGTTTTGCAATCGATGCCACCCAGGGCAACGCACATTTTGCGTTTCCACTGGTGGCGTGAATTTACAAGTAAAAAACACTGAGCATTACGCGTTGACAACATTGGCCAACTAAAAATGAGGTTGGACACATTGACAGATTGGTTTGTTTTGGATAAGGACTTATGAGCGTAGATAAAGGATTTATACTTTTTTTGGCATATGTATTTTTATCAGTTTTATCAACATTGGCCAACTAAAAATGAGGTTGGCCACGCGTTGACACATTGACGGAGTAGTTTGTTTTGGTTGAGAGCTTATGCGCGATGATAAAGGATTTAAACTTTTTTTTGGCATACGTTTTTTTAGTTTCTCCTTATGAAAATAATAACCACCATTATCTTTTACTCTTTTTTTTTGCAATTACACAAACGGGAATTTTCTTTGTTAAGAAACGCACACCGACGCAGTCAACGCAGACATTTTAGCTTTTCCACCGTATTTCCACTAGTTATTGCAATCCGCGTTGCCGGCGATCGCGCTGTGGCTGTCCAAGTTGCCCAACGCAAGTTGCGCTCTATTTTTAACTACACTTGAGAGGCCATATAAAGCACAAAGATCGTTGTGCCTTTTATAATATTTAGTGCGCATTGTGTACAATTGAAATGAGATTTCTGATATTTTCACCGTTAATCTGAGATATCTGTTATGTGTACAGTAAAAATAAGACTTCTGAGATATTTACAGTACAAATTTTTCTGTCATTTTTACAGTGAAAATGTGACTTCCACAATTTTTACAGTGAAAATAAGATATGAGTCATTTTTACAGTACATATAGAAGTTCTGAGATTTTTGTAGACAGTTAATGTCTGTAGGGGAAGTCCGGAAGAGCAATCGAGTCGAATCGAATGAGTTTTCAATGCAACAAAGAATTCGGCCGATTTATAAATAGATTCCTCCAGCGAAATTGGCATTGTATTAGTAAGATACCTCATGGTTTTCGAAGCCCAACATAGTGTGGTCGAAACAGCGAATAAAGTCATCCGATACAACGAGATGAGCCTTACGCAACCAAGAAAGTGAGAAAAGAACAAATTAAAGACCTGATACCGGCCGGTGGCGGCTTTCACACCAGAAGCTCATACACCAGGTCATCCAGAGACACACAAGTTATTAGTCACTGGCTCGTATTTGTTTTTGGTTTTATGTCTTATTATTGACCGATTAATTGGACCTCGACAAAAAAATTAGACCTAATATTTGAATTCAAATCAAATTGAAAAACAGTTACAGATTAACTAAAAAATATCTGCCAAAATAAATTATATTTGAATTGTTTTCGAGCTATTCTAATTCTAATCGAATTGTTTGCGAGTAATTTTGGCTGATATAATTTAAACTTTACTTTTTCCGAGCTCTATTCGAATTGATTTCGAGCAATTGCCACCTGATGTTTAATATAGAGCTCGGAAACCTAGATTTGAATTATTCTGCAGTTTTTGCATGCTTTTGATGTTCTGAGTCCGCAAATACCGAAAAGACGATCTTTTAGGACTTGAAATGTTCACAGATCCAGAAGAATAATGTCGGATCTCGGATACCAGCGAATTTAAGATAAATAGGCGCGTACCTCCAAAACCCAGCCATCCTACACCATCCCATATATAGCCACACACTCACCCTGAACCCTGATGCCTCTTCGTCACTTCGCTACGCTCACGAATCCCATCGCACGATCACAGCACAAATAAAGCAATCATATTTCTTGAGCACCCCCCGCGGATCAAAATAAACTCGTCGAGCGATCGAGCGATCGAGCGCTGCAATTTACCTAAACACAGACATCAGCAATCGATGATTCTCAAGAGGTTTGATCGTGTGTTTATGTGAGTGTGTGTGTGTGCCGACCCTCTTAACACACGGTGCATTGCGCTTAATCAGAGACGCGGCGAAGCACAAGCGTGCCTGGGATCGCCGTGATAGAGAGATCATCATCTCGCGCAATCGCGATCGATGGGCATATATTCGCGTGATCTTCTTGCATTCATATATATAAAAAAATATATAAAAAATACTTACACATATACTCAGACATAATAACATACCTCGAGATAGACTATATTGTATGATATATATATATATAAATAAATAAATATATATTAAGTATACAGTCAGATAAATACTCGACTCGCGATCTTATATTTATATATATACATATATATTTATATGAGTGCACACCGATCGACGAGAACTCTTAAATAATAACCGTGATCAGCGGGATTGCCGAGCTCTCGGCGTGCCCATGTGTATACCTGGATAACATATTAAACTGCATATTTCTATATATATATATATACACATTCATATAACATATAATAACATTATTATATTAGTGTACAAGAATAAACGAATGTACACATACACTCACACAAATTATATAATAATAATATATTGATTGGTTTGAGCAAGATCACGCATACACACACACAGCCGTTCGATTATGTTCTCTAATTTTCAAGATTTGTGTTGTTTTTGTTTTTTTTTTCTGACGATCGGTCGGTTATTTTTGCCTGTTTAATGCCCGTGTAATGCCCGCGTAATGTTTCACGAGTTGTTGCAGTTGGTATTCATGATTTTTGGTTTTTTTTTTTTTGGTTGAGGTTATGTTGTATTGCGTTTTGTACAATCTAAAAATTGTGTATGCGGGTTATCTGGACAGACGTCCCTTGGTGCGACCGCGCGTGAGATCACCTGATGTGTGCGTGCCGTGTGCGTGTGTGTGTGTAATGGTCGATCGAAGCGTATTTACAACCTTCCGTCGAGTAATTATGCGCTCGACAATCTGCAGCGAGTGAGATAGACTCTGTTTTTCAACGAGGGCGAAGATTGAGTTTTCTATGTGATTTATGATGTACAACGGCGGGCGGCGCGGCGATGAGGTTCTTTGTGCGTGTGTGTTTGTCTAAAATCTATGTTTGCAGGTGTGCGCTACCAATATATATATATATATATATATAGGCATACAGTTAAGTTTGCGCAGGTACACGCAATTTGTATACAGCGTTTTTTTGTTGGTTATTTCTTTCGTTTGGGATCGCCCGAACGACGTGATCTCAACCATCAAGGGAATTTTAGTTTTTATTTTTCTTCTGAAATGATCATTGATCGCGATCGCTTGTCTTTGCCAGGCCGATCCTCAAACTGAATGCCATATATTTTGAATGATCGTGGATTTCGGTGTGAGAGATCGAAGGATCCAAGTGATCCTATATAGTGATCATCATGATCGTCCAGCGATTCACCTACAGTGATTTAATATGACGTTAAGAAGATGCAATGATTGTTGATTGCGATCGCTTGTCTTTGCCTAGTCGATCCTCAAACGAAATGCTGCATCTTTTGAATGATCATGCAATTCGGTGCTAGCGATCAATCGATCGTCGTGATCCGATATTTGATATTGATATTTTCTCTAGAGAATTATTAATTGTCGAACGATGTAAAAAAGCGATCGCGTCCAATTATATTTCTTGTTTTTTCTCTTTAATATATATTGCTCAAATAACAGATCACAAGAAAAAATGTCTTTGAATTTGCATGTGATCAAGACGAAGCCATGCTATATATACTGATTATCTTAGATCCACGTGATCCTCAAGCGAAGCAGCTACAAATATATATTTTTTTAATAGAATTATTAATAGTTGGTTTACCGACATTTGGAAAATGCAATGATCGTTGATCGCGATCGCTTGTCTTTGCTTGGCCAATCCTCTAACGAAATGCCGCATATTTTGAATGATCATGGAATTCGGTGCAAGCGAATTTTCTCTAGAGAAATATTGCCAGATCAATCCAAAAAAGCGATCGCGTCCAAGTAGAATTATTTTTTTTCTCTATAAAATATATTGCTCAAAACAAGGATCACAAGAAAAAGAAGACTTTGAATTTGCTTGTGATCAAGACGAAGCCAGCGATCGCTGGTCAATGCTATATAGATGAAAATTAGTTTTGGCAAATGTTCAGTTTAGTGCGGTAAGCCCCCGAGACTATTTTATAAATAGTCTAAATAACGTGCTAATCTTAAAACGAAATGCTTTGCGATATAGATAAGATAATCAAAAAACGATCACTTCGATCACCGATGACCTTTGAGGCGATCGCTGCGATCATTTATTGACTTTTAAGCTGTTTTCTTGGATATCTGTATATAGCATGACTCTGTGGCATCTGGTGATAAAAAAATCCTGAATTTTATGTCAGCGATCAAAAACTATCAGTTTTGAAAACGAAAATTATGAATATTTATAAAATCTAGTATAACATAGATCTTTAATTTTGTGGGCGTCAAATATAAACACAAGCGCCAATCCCAGGCATTATAGATTAAAAAAAAACTAGCGATCGAATTGATCACTGGCGCAATTGCCTTTGAGGCGAGATCGCTGCGATAGCTTTAAAAAGTATTTATTATAATCATTTGGGTCTTTCATATCGCTAGATCGGTGAGATCATTCAAGCTTTTTTATTAACTGTATTATTTTGATCGTTTACACTAAAATCAGAGATCGGTACCAAACGATCATTCAAACATCAAATCGGATCGACTCGTTTGTGCGTGGTTAAAAATGAATTCTTAAAATAGGATGACACAATTTTCTACAAATAAAAAAATAAAAAAATATAAATAAGTTAAAAACAAGTTAAAGAATACGAAAAACTGTAAAAAGCCCGACGACGACGCAGCATCACACAAAAACCCGCTGATCCTCGATAATTATGCGCGCTATTCCGTGCTCGATTACGATGGTATAACATAAACATAAACAATGTACCAACAACAACAACAACAACAACAAAACGAAGCATTAATTGGTCAACACAGAAATACAAGCGAGCTCGAGCGCCATATGTAATTGTTTCGCATTTCGCAAGTGGAATAAATTTGTAGTACGGTGTGCTGCGCGCGTGCAAGCCGATGCCGCGCCGTAGCCGTGTCGAGCCGCGGCACATGCGTATAAGAGAGTGTCTATATTGTGCATGTATTGTATATTGTTTATATATATATATGCAATCCATGTCTCTTTTGTAGATGTGATGCTAGGTATAGAAGAGGTACAGATAATGCTAATGCGATTGCGCCGAAGCCGCGCGCGCACTTCGTGCAAAACATTGTGCATTGTTCTAGCGACGCGAAGAGTCGCGCAAGCGTTTACATTGTCGTGGTTGTTGTTGTTGTTGTTGTTGTTGTTGGAGCACGCGCCACGCGCCAAAGGTGTACACAAACAAGATAGGCTTCTATAACGTCTTAATGTTTGTATTTACTTTAGATCTAGTCGACACAGCACTGAGCGTCGTCGCCGTTATAGTCTGTCTTGCTTTCGTCTGTTTTTTGGTAAAGTCTCAAAATGTGTTGCATCTCGGTTCCACCAAAGGTTATTTTCAAATTTGAGACTTTGTTTTCAATATAAAAAGGTGTTTTTTATTCGAAATAAAATCATGTCTACAGTTTAAAGTGATTTTTTTGTAGATGTTTGTTTTTTAGCAGTCCATTATAGCAGTTTTTTGGTAGTACAGAGTAGATTTTGTGCAGCCAAACTTTATTTCTTTTTCTTTAGTAAATATTACTAATTTTCAATCTGTTTCAAGCCTTTCTATGAAGTATTTTAGAAAACAGCAGTTTTTTATAGCAGTTTCTTGAAGTATAATAAAACGCGACAGATATTTGTATCAACATCTATAGCAAGCGGTAATTTAGTAAACACAATTAAAAGCGATTTTTTGGAGGGTGCTCGTAAGTAAAGCTTGGGCTAGACTGATAGAAGGCCTAATCTACAGAACTAATTCCAATATAGCAGTTTATCTACAACTATATGGATGTGGCGACGAGCAACATATTATCCAGTGTTCTGTTAACGTGTAAGCGGGAATACATGTTAGCGTTTTTCTTCTTCTTATAAACTCTGAGTACTTTTATAGCAGTCTAAAGAAACAACAGCAATTCCAGTAGATTTATGTGTAGAGACATTCAAACTGACAATAAATCCGAGAAGACTTGTAAGAAAATTCTAAATTTGTTGAAATTTCCCAAAAATAATTGCCGATAATTGACCGCAAATTTATAGTAACAAATTGTAGCAGTTTATAGCTAATGCCTTCGATTAGCTTTGGAGTAAATAAAGTGCTTCTTTTAGTAGAAATATATATATATATATATAGACAGGTAGCACCCTGTGCTCCGTGCCAGATAAGGTTAACCGTAATCTGTACACAACAGCCGCATTTCGTTGGGATTACGTGAGCTGCCGCTGTTGGAAAGCACTTGACACTATATTCGAGCCGGATTTATGTGTGATCAGCCAATTTGTTTAACGGCCTTTATCATATAATTGGACAATATCTATACATGTTTGAGCTATCTTTACATTGTTTTGGTTTTTTACATGGTATTTTTGTAATGTTAACCTGTGTTGGTCCTTCGAGCCGCATTTAATTGTTATCAGCAGATCTCGTCAATGGCCTCAAATATTTTGACAAAAATCAATTGCGTGACGTTTATAGTGCCCCCTCCCCCCGATAAAACAAATTGTTGCCCGCCGGGTATACGCAATGTTTATTAAAGATTATAGCAGTTTAGGTAATACTCAGTAGAAATAGCTATCTAAGAAAGCCGTTTATTCTCGCATCTCCTAGCACAAGTATTTTCTAATCACCTCCCCCCCATGAGTATTTATTATAGCAGTTCTTTTAGGCTCTGCTAGAAATGCATCCGATATATAGCACTGCGTACTTTGTGATTATAGCAGATGCATATGTGTGTGTGTGTGTATTTAAATTAAGTGTCAGCGTGTTCTCGCAAAATCTTGATCTCGTTCTAAATAAAAAATAATACGAAGATGATAACAAAACAAAAATCTAAATAGAATTGTATAAGATGTAGAAGGTAATCGAGGAAAAAGCAATCAACCACTCACCCGAAAATGCATTGCGCCATAATATTTGCCGAGCGTTAATCGTGCTGTGTAAAAAACGTATGCACGTACACATATACATGGACAGCCGAATGTATATACACACACACAGGCAGACATACACTAATTACGTTCTCGCGCGCGGGATGAGACGTGCACAAATAACTCAATCTCTTCGTCGTGCTCGCGCCGAGCCGAGCGAATGAAGATATTACACATATAGTATGTTATGTGCTATCATTTTATATATATGTATTCACTTTATGTTGTGTATGCACTTATGCACCGGAATCGGTTTAAATGATGTTGTTGGTGTTGCCTCTTCTTCTTCTTCTTCTTCTCTTTCTTCGACGGTAATCCTTCGCGACGGTGCACCCGGAATGGGGCGTGAGAGTAAGGGAGTGCGCGCGATGTATACAAATTTTCTTGTAACTGTATTTTATTTTTTTTAAAACTTTAAAAAACCTTGTTTCATAACATTGATATTTATATTTTTTATATATCGATTAAAATCACTGTCACACACACACACTCACTAATTTTTCTTTCGAATTCGATGCACAAATTTGGCTGTTGTTGTTGTTATTATTATTATTATCACAGATAGAAAGGCGAGCGCACAGACGAACGAACGAGCAGACAAACGCGCGCGATCGCGTAAAATAAAATCACAGATCCGATTTTTCCGAATCGATGTGCAGCACCGTCTTGTTCTTACGACGCATATCCACAGAGTGAGCGCCTTGCGCAGGCGCAAAGTCGAGTTTTGAGCAGTGCGAGCGAACGTGCGCGCACATCGTACGCATATCTCGCTCACTCGCACACACACACACAGCTTGGAGGGATCACGCATTCACACACACACACAGAGGCAGTCAGGCCATTGCGCACACACACACATACAGAGGCATAATATACACATACAGCCGAAATTCATGGAACAGAGAAAAAAAAACGTCTACCTTTTTATAACCGGTAGAGATTTATTATGCTGAAAGGATACACAAACACATACACACATATAAGATCATGCATTTATGCTGCAGAGCGCAACGCGGGTATGTTTTTTGTGAGTGTGCAAGACTGACCATAGGGAGGGGGCATACTCACACACATATACATATATAAATATAGCTAGCAAACGCAAAGGAAGAAAACAAAACACAAAAACCCAACAAATCCGAACCACTTTAAATTTTCACAGAATCCCATAGTCATCGGCCGTCTCATGTGTGTATGTCGTCGTAGACAACGACGTTGTGCCTCAAGAGAGGTGTTATTTTCTAGGTAGCCAAAAGCCAACCCGGCCGTCCGTCCCGTCTGCGTCGGTCGCCATCACCGCCACCATCACCATCACCATCACCGCACCATTGACCGGCACCAGCCAGGCCATGCCGCTACGACATCGACAGTGGACCCCGTTTTTACATATGTTTTACGTTGTTGTTGTTTTTGTAACATTAGTTTTTCTTTTTTTTCTGTTGTTGTTGTTGGTTCTGATGGTTTTACTTGTTGCTTCTTTCATCCTTGCCTGTTGTGTGATGGTTGCACGCGGATGCCCAACAACAAAGACAGGTCGTCCGATACGCGAGTGAGTGAGATAGCGTGTACGCGTGACCCGAAAATTAATGAGAGACGATTGCCTTTTCGAAAGTTAATTAACATACAACATTCGTTATGTATATATATATATATATACATGGACACATAAATGTGGGATGGCGGTGGTGACGCGAGAAATGATGGTGTGACAAATCCGCACCCCCTCCGATTTACGATTACGTTTTTTTTTGTGTTGTGTCCGTTTTGTCGGATAATCGCCTTGTAGAATGCAGAAGAATACGCGCACGCGCAATTACGCACGCATTTGCGTATAGGGCGCCGCGTCCGCAACAGATGGCGCGCAGCGTAACTTTATTTTCTGATTTGTTTTTACGATTTATGCTCTCATTGAGGCTATGCGATGGTCTAGACCTTGAGGATGACAACATGTTAGAGGTAGTCATCAGACTGGTGCCTCCAGAAGGGGTGTGGATGTTTCTGATCAGTTCAAAGGTTATATGGTCCAACCCCGCAGTGCCAGCTCCGCAGTTCTGGCAGTGTGAAGTTGCAGCAGATTAAGTCCTCGTCTTGAGCTCTAGGTTGGTTGTCTGAGTTGTGAAGCTACGTGTTTATTGGCGCACATGATGCTGTACTGGGTGCAAGCTTCGTACAAACTCAGGGAGCCATTCTTCAGATAGACCTGGACTAGTTCGGTTTCCCAGACCGCGATACTTGCGTCCAATGTTCCACAAAACTATCATTGGTGTGTCCTTATCTAGTGAAGAGCAGCAATTTTTTCAGACTTCTTTCTTTGTTTTTGTGCTTGTGCATTTAAATAATTTAAATAATTTGAATGCCTCGTTTCTTGCCTTATGCTTTGCTGTGAACTCTGAGTTTTACCAGTCTCCATAGCTCAAACACATTGCATCGTTGGCTTTGTTTCATCTTTTTTGTGTTTTAATTGATTTTTAAATACAATTGCCCGATTTTTTTCTAAAAAGAAATATGGAAAAAAGGAAAAAATAGTACATGACTTTCCTTAAGAATTCACATCAGTCTTTTTGGCATATGGCTGGTGGGATTGGAATGAAACTTCGTTTTAAGGGTCTCTAGATCGAGCCCTTTAAAAAAAGATGACTTCCTCCCTGAATATTCTCACAAGATTTTTTGAAATATCTCTGGTAGGATTATTATATTCCATAAAGCCTGATGGGAATATTCAGGGAAGAAGTCATCTTTTTTTTATAGGGTTACTCCTAAAGACCCTTAAATCAAATTTTCATAGCAATACCCCAAGTTTCTAAACCTTAAAGACTGATAGGAATATTTAAGGAAAGTCAAACACTAATTTTTCCTTATATATATATCTATGAAATAATATGGAGAACAGAAGATTATATGTTGTCTTTATAATTATTTATATCCATAAAATGTTATTTTATGGAGAACAGAAGACTATATATTGTCTTTATAATTATACACTGAGAAAACAAAGTACATAAAAATTACAAAATTTAAAAAAAATCTGTCATATTTATTATCAGCGCTAAAAAACAGTTTTATATCTAATGAGACCAGATTTTAGGCAAAGCAAAGCTCGAAATGGGTCCTTGTGCTAGGATCACACTGACGGATAAACAGACATTTTCTCAGTGTGCTTTCTCCGTCGACGGATTTCAAAAAACCGTCTGATTTGTCTATGTCACGGTTTCTCCGTCAAGGGTGATCATACTAGCAGATAAATGGAGTTTCTTCGTGACGGACTAAATAAAACTGATTTTTCAACTCCTTCGGCGGAGAAATGATACAGTTTTTTGTGTGTCTCCATCAGGTACGGAGACGAAAACAGTGTGGTCGTGCTGCCAAATGACGTATTTGCAATTTTTCTATGCTCCACAGCTATCTCAAAATGACTTCGTAGGATTTCCAAATTATTTTTACTAGAAAGATATCGAAAAATAAATATAAATGCTCAGCTAACTTTTTTTGGTTGGTTGGAAAACTATTTTACAGGGTGAAAAAACTTTTTTTTGCCTAGGCTCCAAAATTATCCCCAAATGACTTACTAGGACTTCGAAATTATTTTTACTGATTAGCCGTTAATAAATAATTAGAAATTACATTACATTTTTTGTTTAGTCAAAATGTTATTTTACAGGATGTCTTTTTGATGCGTATGCTCCACAACTATCCCCAAGCGGGATCGAGATAGTTTCAAAATGTATTTTTTTAAAAATATTTCTAATAAAGATCATATAAAAACCGTACGGTTATTCGTCTGTTGTGACCGGTGCAGAGACGGAGTTTTTCTCCGTCAACAATCCCACGGTTTCTCTGTCCCTGACGGATTTAGAGTGATCACACTATAACGGAGAAACTGTCTGATTTCTTCGTCTGACGGCTGTCGGCTGACTTATGCTGATCACATTACAGACATAAATGAACCGTTCGATTTGACGAAGAAATCGTCTGTTTATCCGTCAGTCTGATCGTACCTTAAGAAATAATAAAAAAGTTAGTTTATCGATAGGGCAAAAAAAAAGTGTGTGTTTTTTTTTACTGTAACTCAACAATACCCACAAGTTACAGGTTAAAAAAATCTTTTTTATCTTTATCGATAAACTACTTTATTTTTTTTTTTTTTATTATTTTTATGGAAATTAAAAAAATATAAAACAGCTTATAAATATCTTTACTCTGTAAATATTATCATTAAAATTAGTTTTTTTCTTATGAAATTTAATTGAACACTGACTGTGAGTATAGCCATATCAATTCTACCGGTAATTAATTGTTTTTTTCTGATATCTATAATTCGTTGAAAGTAGAAACAACACGTTAAATTAAATTTTAACACTTTTTATGTTATAATATATTTTTAAAGTGTTTTAAGCAGAGCTTTTATTTTAAAGTTTTTTTTTTTAGTTAATTACCAAAAAATAGTTTTAAATTCGTTTGCATTGAAATACATATTATTGATATACACTTATTTTTAATTAAAAAAAATAAGATTTTTAGTGTGGTTATATAATACTTCAAGAATTCTAAAAAAGGCGTACTATAGTAAGGTAGAATTAAATTCAAGTCAATTTTGAAGAACACTAACCAGGTTATTTAAGAGAATTGCGAAGGGACCTACCTCAACCAAAATTATTAAAAAGGAATTCTTTAAAATCCGGTATGATTGAAAGACAGAGATCAGGACCATTGCATCTGCGGACTAACCTTAGATGTTTGTGGGTAATTTTACACAGACCTAGGGCATTTTGAAGCAGAGTTGTGTTCCTCAGGTCACTACCTCAGACAACTGCCCTCAATTAGAATATACTCTAATTTCATGTATGAAAAGGATCCAAGAACCGAGATCGGCGACATTGAATCGGCGAACTAATCTTAGATTTTCGTGAGTAAATTTACTCAGACCTACCTTAGCTTGTTTGTCAGGCTCTGTCGTAAATTATATATATTCAAATTCAGGACCCAAGATTATAAACAATCTGCATATGCTTAGATTTACTCAGACCTTAGTAATTGTTTGAGTAAATTTGTGAGCAGATTTGTTAGTTTTTTTGTGAGTAAATGTGTGAGTATATATCATGCATCGATCAGGAATCAGTTATCTGCCCACATGCTGTAGTTTTAGTGAGAAATTTTGAGCAGATGCTACTTTGGGCTAGATTTAATTAGGATCGTATATTGAATAAATATGTAGTTATAATTACAATTATAATTTAGGCCAGTTGGTGTCCGTCGAGCCGGATTTGGTACTGAGATCTAATACGTCTCATTTTTGTGCAAGTTGAATTGATTTAATCTACTAAACAGCTAAGAAAGAAAATCTATTTTGGTATGTCTTTGTTTCGGTCTTTGACAATAGCTTTTGTAATTTTACCGAGTTGGTCCTTCGAGCCGGATTTAATAGTGACCCGCTAATTTCGTTACCGGCCTCCGAACATATGTACATTGTTAACATGGAAATTTTAATTTTGAGTAAATGTTCCTTTATAATCTGAATTGAATTTGTAATTATGATTATAAATTTAATATAAATTTAATTTAAATAAAGTAATCTAATTAGGCTAAAATTCGTATACGGCAAAAAATGTGGACACGTGAAAAGTTTAAAGATGCAGATATTTTTTTAATTGTATTATAAGTAGACACTATTTTAAGTTATAATAAAATTATTCAATTATTATTTGAACTTTTAAAATTGCGCATTAATAAGCCCTCTGAAGACGCAGAAAATATCTAAAATACTGCCTCGGATTGAAGAGATATTCATTACAAAAACTGGTCCACGTCGTGGATATAAAAGTCTTCGACTGGGAACGAGTATTATAATTTTGAGCTAGCTGTATTACGTTAATATTGTAAACAGACAAGAAAAGTAAACGATTTTGACTTTGCTTTGTTTTTTTAAGATTATTAATTTTTATTATTTTAACTTTCTAGCGGAACAGAAAAAAACACTTAACTACTTGTGTTTTATTGCTTGTTTCTTGTACAATGTCGAATCCACTCTAGCTCAAGCGATTACCAGAATTTCCTGCGGGTCCTTCGAGAAGGATTTAATTGTAGCGTTCATACTTCATGTAGCTAAACAGCAGGCCCAGTTCAGCTAGATTCGTAATAAGCCATTAATATTATATTTTTGATCACAGTGTAATTGTAATTTTGGTCTAATGGTCCTTCGAGCCGGATTTAATTATATTTTTATATTTTATGCATATTCGTGCAAGACGATTCAGCTGAGCTCTAAATTTGCAATCGGCCATATAAGATTTTGGAACCTTATAAATTTAAATTTTCTCCTGTTGGTCCTTCGAGCCTAATTCAATTAATATTGTAGAATTTATGTAAACACAGCTAGGCCTGTGTAACGGACCAGCAAATTCAGTACTGTTGTTATAATATAAATTATAAATTTAAATTTACGCCTGTTGGTCCTTCGAGTCGGATGCGATTGTAATCGTTTATACCAGCTAGCCCAGTTCAGCTAAATTCGTAATAGGTCATCAAATTCATGTTTTAGATCACATTTTCATTGTAATTTTGATCTAATGGTCCATCGAGCCAGATTCAATTATAATCTTATATTTTATGTTGCCACAGCTAGGTCTGTGTAGCTATATTTGTAACCTACCATCCAAATCAAAATTTGTAAACGACCGTAAAATCAATATTTTTGTTCACATGGAAAATTATAATTTAGGACAAAGGTCCTTTGAGCCGGATTTAATTATGATTTAATGATCTTATGTTCTCGTAGCTCCAATCGCATTATTCTCAATCCGTTAAACATTCTTCCAACCACCAAACGATGATTGTCAAGCCTAAGGTCACACTAATGAAAGTTCCTTGCTTCTAAGTCGACAATCGACATCTCAACAGCTAAAAATATGACAAATCAATAATAATTGCCATTGAATAAGCGATGATTGCCCACGTCAATTACAAAACAGAGAACATATCTTTGAATTTAGCAATCATTAGTGTTGACTTGTAAGCAATTAACTAGAAAATACTTAGACAATACATTAGGCTATTAAAATAAACCTAAACGATTTTCCTTAAGTACGAAACAAAATAAAATCTCATGTGTATATAAATATAAATAATAGTACGCCTGATCAACAGAAATGCACTGCGCGTGCGCGCCAAGAAATCAGCGTGAAGTGTTTCGGATTGGGATTGAGAACGAATTTACGCATTAACGACGTGCATTTTGTTCTCTTTGGCATGTGTCTGTGTCTGTGTGTGTGTGTGCCTATGCTCTCGTGCGTCCGCCGGTAGTTTGATATTAAATTGGTTTAAATCGAAATTAAGATACAACCGCTGTAAGGAGCTTACCGTAATGATTCGGCATGGTTGAGTGTGGGCAATTTGAATGTATTGCCCTTTAGTTCGTTTTTGTTTTATATTGCTCGGCGGGCGTTAAAGTGCATTCATTTGTCCTTTGATGAGGGACGTTCTTTAGTTTGGCTGACTTAACTATTAAAAAACGTATCTCCTAAATGTATTTTGACCAAAAGTAAGTTTTTTAAACAGTTGTGTCGCTATGTCTGACAACGCAACTCGTTGGTGCATTTCTCCAAAACTCCACCTACGAATTTCGATATTTTTCTTTAATAATATCGGAATGATGATCTGTCAATGGCATAAAAAATGAAAACTACATTTCTTTTGGCTGATCACTGCTTAGCGATGGAAGTTCTTAGTGCTACCTTACTCATTTCTAATATTTCAACCCAAAACTTTGAGTTTTTAACAGTTTTTTTTTGATACTATTAGATTGAACCTACGTGCTATGTCCAGTAGCGCCAATTATAAAAATTTGAGGCAGGGGGGGGGGTGTTTGATCAAATTTAGACGAACAATTGCTTAATAAATTTGTTTGTATATTTTAAAATACAATACATAACAAAATGTGAGTTTTAAATGCATATGGGAGCCAAAGATCACCGCGCCCCCCCGTAAAAGGTGCCACTGGCTACGTCGTAGAAAAATGGCCGCAAAAACGAACATTTTTGGTTTTTTGATAATTCATCTTGTATAATATATATACAATCTCTAAAAAACCACTTGATTTTTGTATTCTTACAAAAAAAAACTAATTTAAATGTCGGTCTTCAGAAAATATGTGCACTCATACACATAACATATATACATACATATACGTTTGCATGCATCACATGCCTGGGATTAGGAAAGCCAGCGTGAGGCTCCAGCATGCTCTGTATATATGTCTGTAATGTTATTGCAGTGCTTCTGACAGGTCGATTGAAGTATCTTCATTATTATCTTCTTATTTGTATTTTTTTCGTCTTCTACGTTTCGATGCACCAACATACTTTACGCACACATAGACATCAGCACACATACGTACACGATATATACAGTATACAGTATACACGCATACATTCATGTACGTTAACGCATAGAAGAGGCAAAGAAACGCATGTACACACACACGCGGTGAGCTTATGGCATTAAGTGGTCATCAATCGTCATGGGATTTTCATGGTCCGCGCATATCCTGAGTGTCTGTCTTTCTCTGTGTGTGTATGTGTGTCCATATGCTTGTGTGCTTTTTTTGTACACATAAATATGCATTCATATTATAAATGCATGTGTGTTTGTGTATGTCCGAGTGCGTGCTACTCGTCTTCGATACAATAATGTGTAAATATGTGCATTTGAAATGGACTCCAAACGCCACTATCTGGAATTGCACATTTTTTCAAAGGATTTATCGAAATTAGAATAAAATAAAAAAAACATTACTAGAAATTGCTTTAGTTCTGCATAAACTTAAAAAAAGTATGTCTTCAATTCTGGCATATTTTAATCGATTCTAGTTCCAAAATCGAGGAAGCTCAGATTTGCGTAACTCTAAAACCACTAGATTTGAATTGCAAATACCGGCTGGCTAGAGAAGTGTTCGCAACGCAATCTAAAGTCATATTTCTACTCGAGTTATTATCGAGATAAAATCGAGAAATATAGATTTAGTTTGGATCTATTATCGAGATACATTCGGTTTATCAAAATAAACTCGAATCTAGCTCTAAAACACATAAGGATTGCACACACTTCTGTCTGAAAGATCGAACCGTATCCCCATGGGACATGTACAAATGGACATGGACAAATGAACATGGACAAATGGACATAGTGAATGCTTAGAATCTGGCATTGTGTATACCAGTCCCTGACTTACCAGTTTGGAGAGAACTGTCCGTATAGATTTACCATCTATTGGGGTAGTCTTCCCTAGTTGAAATCGTGACTTTCAAAAGCCTATAAAGCGGAATTGTGGGATGACGTAATCAGACGGCATACCAAACTCCGACTTTAAGATATGGTCTCGCTCCAGATAGAGGCGTGACTTATACGTGAGAACTTCCAACATCCATACAGAGATAGATTTTGTGCCACTGCCCTGGCTTCTTCTTCAATACAGAAGTAAAGAGGTGGTCAGTTCAAAATCTCTTCCAAAGCGGACGTCGGAGCAGTATTCATAGCACTCGAGATGCCGATACAAACAAGCCGTTGAAACTTTTCGAGTTGTCTAACGACCGTTGGCCTTCTAGCTCTCTGCCACCATATTATGGAGGCATATGTAGCCAGGGGTCTAATAATGGCTACATAGAACCAGTGAACCAC